>JAYKAV010002846.1:4547-25980 GCA_035582835.1 Phoebastria nigripes | reverse complement strand
AAAAAAAAAAAAAAAAAAATCAGAATTTTAAGTCTTTTTTCCCCTCTGGGAATGTATATATTTGGCCACACTGAGAATAAACTGCAGCATCCCAGCATCTAGTTCTCTCATCATTGATTGCCTTTAATTATTCTCAATTTATAGCATTAGTGCTGGAAAGAAAGGGGTGTCATATTCAGAGTTCTTTTCAGCTGGCTAAGCATTAATGGATGATGATTAACAAGAAAACCTCTCTGCCTTGCCAGTCCAGGCTAAAAGCAAATTGTTTATTTGGCCAATGCATGTGTTTATTGTCCACATATCTGAAAAAATGAGTAGAAGTAGCAATGTAGCTATATAAATATATGTTGCATTAATTAGTGGACTAACCTAGACACTCTTTTTTGCTTTGTTCAGATTAAAGTTCAGTTTCAAAACTGGTTCACAACCATTTTGTCAAGCTGAATACATTGGAGGCCTCTTTGTTATGAAACTGTACCCAAATACTGAATATGGGCTGGTAAGTGCTGTTCTCTATTAACCAGCTGGCTGAGAGCTGGGTGGAGGGTGCGGCAGCAGTCAGAAGATAAGGCCATAATAGATCAAGATACTCAATTGGTCATAGCATTTCTCATTACCTTAGGTTTGAACCCACTTGGTCCATTCCCTTCATGTCAATGGAAGCAGAGCGTGTTAAGCCATTCACCAGAAAGACTTCACATTTTGACAGATCAAACCTACATTTTCTCCCCTCTTTTAAATGTGAAGCAGAAGCATGCCCCAACACCTATCAGTAAAAGCTTACATTACAACACCTGTTGTAATGTACATGATCACCTGCCAGCTTTTGACCCAATTTTTTGATGGTAAAAGGCTGCATCCTTTGTAGCTGCTGCAGAACTCTCAAGATACGGATGTAACAACTTTTTGCACATGGTGAAATAAGGTTAATGGGAGTGCAAATATATAGAGTGTCATTTATTATATCATCATGCTATACAGTTACAAATTATCAATGGTACCCATTTATTTATGCAATATTATTCTTCAGTAAATAACTCCTCTTTCATTGAAAAGGAACTCATATTTATCACAAGCTGAAGATCTAGCATTTGGGAGGGTCCTGTGAAACAACTGACATAAGGTTGTGTCAGAGTAAAACTACAGTGAAATGATTGTAGAATGATTGTTAATTTACATGCTCCTCAGTCCAGGGATTTTGTTTGTCTTTGTGTTTGCAAAATACACATTTTGAATGCTAAGGAAATTCTCAATAGTATGAAAAATATTTATTTTTACTCTTAGGTTTTCCAGTGGATTTCAGTGAGCCTGTAATGGAATAAAATGGCTCTAAATATTTTCAAGGAGGAAAACATCTAGTACCTCTTCATTTTTTAGAAAATTCTGCAGGTTTGGCTGTTTCAGTCTTTCCTTGCAGGCAAGCACAGTTCAGTTTTTTGTTTCTTTGTTTTACTTCTCTGAATTTCCTTGGGTGTGTTTCGGGTAATATGAAGGATGCAGTCTTTAGGAAGGATATAGTCATCTTGGAGCTATAGAGAAAAGGCGTCTGTGTAACTCGTATTTCTGCAATGCCAAGAGGTGGCTCAGAGCTTCACTATACAAACCGCTGTTCCACCACACAACAGAAGAGCCATTTGATTTTTTATGTTCTATAGGAGAAAGAAAATGATTTCAAGCAATAGTAGTAAAGTAATTCTGATCGTCATGGTTAATAGCTAACATCACAACAAAATTAGTCCATTACATCATGACTTTGTATACACACTCTGAAGTCATTGGCTTATTTTGTGCCTGCATCATATTGCAAAGTTTTGTATAATGCGCTTCTTGATTATTGTCAATAAATCATTACACTTTTCCAGTCTTTTGCCTCTCATTGCATTTTTTATTATTAGGTTCCTTGGGTGGTTTTTTTTGTTGGGTTTTTTTTTCCATCCAAATTAATCTTATTTCTAATTTCTTAGCCCTGTATTTCTACTCTTTTCAGGACTTTTGATCTCCAGACCTCAAAAAGACTAATAAATCTCTACAAAGCTATATATACTTCAGTCTTTCCAGATTTGGGTCTCTCTTTTCAGCTAATATTGAAGATGTTTAAACTCTTAATATAATACAATGAGATTTGATTAGTTGCAGTCCCTACAGTATATGCCACTAGACACATATCTTTAACACTGTAGAAGGAGGACTCTTTATCACTGCCACATGTTTACAATCTGTCAGGCAGTTTTCAGCCCACATGAGTATGCTGCTATCCAAGCCAATCTGAATTAATTTAGCAGTAAGATTTCATGAAACACAGTGCCAAGTGCTTTACTGAACTCTAAATATGTAACATCCTCAATTTTCCCTTCACACATTTATATTTGAATGGGTGGTGAGGGAAATTTTCAGACACATGCATATTTAAGCATGGAACCCATTAACTTTCACTTACAGTTTTACTTTGATTTACAAAGGCATTTAGGGACCCAGTTTCCATTGGCGTCCTGTTATGACTTGGAAAAAATCATGCTTGCATCAAAAAAAGAAACCACATCAGCAAAGCAAGGGTTAGCCTTCCTAACCTTTCTCCAATCAGTGCCTTCCCAGCTATGCTATAAGAAGAAAACAGACTATCCGTCGGATCCTGGAATCATTTCAACCCAAACTAATGTCTCATATCCTCTTAGGAAGAAAAGCAACCATTCCTGATGGATTTTTTTCCCCATCTGCTGTGCAAACAGGTAATAATCAGTAGGGTCAGTGTTTTGGAAAAAAAATCTCACCAAAGGTGCTTTTACCTCTCATCTGTAGTACCAGAGAAGATTGTCATAACTTCAGTGGTCCCTGCAGCGAAGATGAAGCAAACTGCATGGTAGTCTTCCCGGACTGGTGTGTCAGTGGTGGATATGCTTCACAATATTTTGAACAGCACGAGTTAAAACAGGGTGAAAATAATGACATAATCCCCTGAGAACAGAGTGCGTGTAAGGTCAGAGCTCTGACAGGGCACAACTATTTGGCTGAGAACCGCTGCTGTTCTTGCAGGAAGAGATCTAAAATAAACGAGTTTAGCAAGAGTAACTTTTAAACCACTTTGACTCTTAAAATTACTATAACTAACTCCATGCAGTGGTTCATTATCAGCATGCAATTCAAATAATGGACTTCACTTACAGTTTCAACAAGTTCCCTTTGCACCACTCTGGCAGCATGAAGAGGGTGGGCTTTGAACTGAAGGTTCAAGTAGTCATTTTATACCTCTCTAACTTCCCAGAGCAGCAGAAAGACGTTTTGACATAAATGAGAAGCAACACCCTGTTTCACTATCTTGGTCAGGAGAGAAAATATTGTGGAGATACTAGTGGTGATTATAGATTCAGGTGGAGACCTGGGGATCCTGATGGACACCAAGTTGAACATGAGCCAACAATGAGCCCTTGCTGCAAAGGTGGCAAATGATATCCTGGGCTGCATTAGACAAAGCATTGCCAGCAGGTCAAGGGAGGTGATCCTTCTTCTCTACTCAGCACTGGTGAGGCCACACCTGGAGTGCTGTGTCCAGTTCCGGGATCCCCAGTGCAAGAGAGACATGGGCAGGCTGGAGAGAGTCCAACAAAGGGCCATGAAGATGTTGAAGGGACTGGAGCATCTCTCCTACGAGGAAAAGCAAAGAGAGCTGGGACTGTTTAGCTTGGAGAGAAGATGGCTTGGGGGACCTTATCAATGTATATAAATACCTGAAGAGAGGGTGTAAAGAAGATGGAGCCAGGCTCTTTTCCATGGTGCCCAGTGACAGGACAAGAGGCAACAGCCACAAACTGAAACACAGGAGGTTCCCTCTGAATATCATGAAACATTTTTTTGTTGTGAGAGTGCAAACACTGGCACAGGTTGCCCAGGGAGGTTGTGGAGTCTCCGTCTTTGGAGACAGTCAAAAGCCAACTGGACATGGTCCTGGGCAACTGGTTCTAGGTGGCCCTGCTTGAGCAGGGGGTTGGACCAGATGACCTCCAGAGGTCCTTCCAACCTCAACCATTCTGTGATTCTGTGACTGTGACCACTAGAAAGTATCAAACCACTAAACCAAAGTTGTTAGCAGGATTGTGTCTGTTTTGATAAGATTTTCAAGCAAGAAGGTCATCAAGGTTTTCTATCTTCAGCTTTCCTAGGTAGAAAGATCATCCTCTTCCCACTCTGCTGGAACTGAGCTCTCAGGTAGGATGAGAGAGAGAGATATTTAAACTTCTGTTCTGCCCGATTATGGTCAAGGTTTTATCCCATATCTCACTTATCTGTCCTGATCACCACTACAGGTGAAGTTCCCTTCCTCCACTTTCTCTTTAAAAAAACCCCACAAATAATAACATTTATTGTCACGACCCATCAGAATGGAGACAAAGGTTGAAACCTCAATTTATGCTCGTGAGATGTTTGTTCCTTGTTCAGCTGTATTCATGACCTATAATTAGAGGCATTGTGCTCTCAATTTACAGGAGGATCCATATCTGTTTGATATGCTAATTGCCACTGGATTTAATCTCCGTGTTTAACACAGTAACTTTACATTGCATTTCTCCATGGAATTTTTTATTGACACTATTTAATTATCCTTGTATTTCAACATTATATATTTTCACTCTGAAGCCGTGCCCTCATTTTTATCCCATTCCTTACACTGCATTCCTCCAGCTTAAAAAAASCCACAATTTTTTGTGGAACTTTCAAATGCTGGGCTTTAGCTTTTCACAGGAATGGACCCAAGGTTGGGATTAAAACCAACAAAACCCCCAAAGTCATTGATAGAGTTAGTATATATGAAACCGAATTTCATGAGAAGTCAGTCGACTTGAGATATCTCAGTAAAGCACATCTTTCTGATATCTTTTTAAGGTAGAATTCCCAAGACGTACTCATTCATGTCAGCATTATAGATAAAGACATGTCTCAGAGGAAACACTGGGTCACTAGCTTAGCTGTGTGCTTCAGCAATGTAAACAAGGCACAGAAGACACTATTTCCTGCAGAAGTAGTGTTGGTGACCACATCTGAGAGAAATGGAAAAAATAAACAAAAAATGGAACCGAGTAGTCATAGCACAGACAAAACACTGCTTGACAATAGTTATTATACTGGTTCTGGCAACTTTTATAATAGATTGCGCTGGGCAGGGAGTCTGATGTCTGTCCATCAGTCTTTCTTTCCAAACCAGTTGCCCTTTCAGTAACAGGAGTTTCCCCTTGGGTCAGACTGCCAGGCGTAGCAGGTTATTGGGGTTTTGCCTTGCTGTGTAGTATGAAAAAGGACCCACTCACTGAGGTTGTTCTCCTGGTTATCTTCACCTAACAAATTTCCTGCTGTTGCAGGCGTCGAGGACACTGGTGACATTCGTGATGTCTCCTTCTCTCCTCCTGTGCTACACTGTGGTTTTATGGCTGTTGGCYTTTCATGGTAAATTTTTTAAATTCCTTATTAAGATTAGGGAGAGTTTTCTGACTGTAACAGCTTTGGGGGGCAGGTATAGAAACTGTGTATTTATGGAGCCTCCTGGACATCCGCTTCATACATACAATGGCCAGTGACTGCAGGGATGCATACATGGTAAACAACATAAACCTGAACAGAACAGCATTTGTTCATCTCAGTGCTGATGATCTGATCTACATTACTCATGAATTCTTGACCTTTCAGCCAACTAGTATTCACTGTGTCACTTAGACATTTCATGGTCTCCATGAAAAATGTTTTTGAAGTTCTCCTATATATATGCCATCCTCACAAATCTGGACTCTCCTGTGTAATTCTTTGTACATTTTGCCTTGTGATCATCCACCCAGGAAAGTGTTGCCTCCACTGAAAACGTATCATTTTTTATAATTCAGATCTTTATTATTTTTATTTCTCCCTTTCTATCTATTATTCTTGCTGTAATAATAAGCACACCCTTCTGTTTCTGACCAGTTTTTGGCATCATGGGTTTCTATTAGCTGTGCACAGACTGAAAGTTTTAGAGCAGCTAAAAGACATTGGCAAGAATCATGCATACTTAAAAATAATAATATCAGTCTTTTAAAATCAATTTTTTGAAAATGGGCATATGAACAGAGAAAATAAATATCTACAGTATTAATGTTTTTGCTTCTCTAATTTAACATTTTCCCCCATCAAAATCACGACCAATTTTCTATTCCTTACATCAGATTTTAACAGTGTGTTCTTTTCTCATTTATTGATATTAAAAGCTCTTGGGTTTTTCTTGATAATGCCAAAGCATGCCAGTCTGAGCATGTGCAAACAGACCTGAGCTGGTTGGATATAAGTCCATAGGAGCTGCAGAGCCTGGTGCTGTGCCTAAGCGTGTGAGGAAGCACACCTTTGCTCCCAACAGTGCAGGGAAGTATGACTGTGCTGACTGACCTACAGTCTACAGCAGAGTTGTCTTCTGCCTATCTTTCCTCAATGGTGACATTAATTTAGGTTGTCTCTCCTTACCCTCTTTAATAGAACTAGTAAAAACTTAACTATGGCCAAGACTTCTACTCCTCTTTCATTTTTGGTTGAAACTGGCCAATGCAAGTTATTAGATGGGAAATGAGAGACAAGTAGCATGACAGCATTTCCTTGGGAAACCATGTAAAATATTAAGAAAAAAAAAAATCAGGTAAAATGCCAGGAGTAGGGAATATACATTGTATTGACTTGCTAAAGAAATCTTTGTATTTTCTCGGTTTTTCTCTTCCATTCCCTGGTGTGGAGAAGGAACTCTGAAATTTGGCAGAGCCAGGAAAAAGTGTGGGCAGGGAGGAGGAAAGAAATAATGACCCCCATGTGAATATCTGCCAGATATGGCCATCTTAAATGTTTTTGAAAAGTTCATTTTGCCATGCCTAGTAAACTTGCATTTAAACAGAAATCAAACCCCTTTTGCTTCCCACAARCTGGGCTGCTGCCCTGCCTCCTGCCCACAGAGCGTCTGAGCGCAGAGCATCCCCCCAGTCCTGCCGTGGCAGCACGGCAGCCCTCAGAGCATCCCCCATCCAGGCATTTAGGGCAAAACTTGACTTACTCTGTAAGACAGATGTTAACAAATGCTCTGGGATGTTGTAAAGCCTGGCCCTGATATTGAGAGCAGGAGCTTGTCTCACCCATGCTTTAACCAATGGGCAGCCAGGCAGGGTGTAGGAGGTGAAGCATCTAATTTGGATGCTAAGGGCAGAAAAGCCGGAGCCAAGGAGATGAAGAAGAGCAAGTTGGCAGAAGGAGAATAATAAGCCTATTTATTAAATTGATACCATGTAAGATGACTAAAGGTGACAGAATCTGGATTAATTAAGACAGTAATCAAAATATTTCTTATCAATTGGAAAGCCACCAAGTTAGCAGCTGTAAAGTCCCAAGTGTGCTAACATTAACACTGGGGAGCAGATCAATTGCCAGTTCAGGAAGCAGCACTTTCCCGTTTGTGAAAATGCCAAGAAACACATGGACACAACATCATGTTGAGAAGTCCTTTACAGTCACACAGATTTATACGTTTGACTGCAATTTCATAGCACATTTCTCGTCCTCCTTATAATGCACATCCCCCCCCACCCTTCAGTCAATTGCCTCCTTTTTTCCCTTAGGTCACTGATATATAAGGGCTCTGGTGCGCATCAAAAGCCTCACCTCCGTAGGGTGGCGTGAATTGAAGATCCTCTGCTTCCCTTCCTTCTCACGGAGATTTTTCAGTTTTGATTTTTTTCACTCCTTGACATTACACATTTTCAGGGACATTACCACAGAGACACACAAACCTCCTGATAGCTGTTATTAACTTCTGTCTCTACTATATTAGAAGAAACTCCATAGCTCAGAAGAAATCATTTTTTTCTATGTATAACTATTAAATAATTTTTTAAATGTGATTCAGATTTTTTTCCCCCGCTTTTTGTGAGGAAAGCATCTGGTAAGAAGCTGCAGGCAGCTTTTCCCTGCCTTAGGCTAATTGCCTGCAAAATCTTATTGAAATAGCGCTCTCTTTTTCCAAGCCACTAACTCCAGTCTGGGAACAAACACAGGGCTCTCCCCATACCACCCATGCCTTTCCTCTCAGAATAGACACTGGGTTGCAGTATGTGGGGTCTCACGACCCACAGTACTTTCCCAGATGTAAGATCTAAGTATGCAACTCCCACCATTTGATCATTTATTTTGTCAGCTGTGCAGGGAGTTTCTCCCCACTGCTAAGACTCTTTGAGAAGACATCTGGAGGGCCATCAGGTTCTCTTTGTTTATTTTCATTCCCCAGGCAGTTGTTTAAAGGCACAGTTTAACTTCCAGAATAAACTGAGAAGTGGGGTTATGGGACTGATTGTGAATGTATATATATGTATATATGTATATGTAGGTTGTAAATACATATATATATGTGTGTGTGTATGTTTTTGTATATGCACATATCCTAAATAATTCCTGAAGTTTTCCATTTMCAGAAGGTGGACATTATATTCATTACACAGACAGAGATGTCAGTTAAAAATAAAGGAAACAGTCAAGCAAAAGGAAATCTGGAAGACAGGACATCCCTATGGCAGGCCCAGAGGCAATAAGCAAAGCCTCCAGTCTTGGATGATAACTTCCTTAGGGAACAAATGCCACTGCTTGGGTATTTTCCCCAGCTTGACACCTGCCTACTGGACTTTGCATCCAAGGAGTGGACCATTGCACATGACTCTTCGCCTTTCCCTTGTGAGGACTTAGAGACGAAAAGGTCAGATTCAGACCTGGATCTTGACCATTTCAGAAAAGTAATTGAAATTGTCAATTCATTCTGTTCCCAGCAAGAATGCTTCCCGGTTCCCCTGTACTGGAAAATGGAAAGGCAAAAGCTCTGCCTTTTTTCCCCCCAAGCTGTGCAGGAAAAAAAAAAATAAAATTAGAATTGGTTCTAGATAATGTTTGCAAACATATGAAAAAAAGGAGAAGGAAAAACTAGATCATGTGTACAGCATTAGCTTAAATTCAAGAAAACAGAAAGTTAATGTTTCTAATAAAATCAGATATACAGCCTGGTCTCTATCTCCTGCCTTTGAAAGTGAAAACTCAAGTTAATCTTATCATACAGGGCTGTCTTCATTATCACGGGTTTGCAAATATTGAGCTGAAGCAAGAAAACAAAAAGGAATATCTAAAAATGCACATCCAATACTTTCCTCTTCAATCACAAAAATTCTCATTCTTAATAGCAAGTTTAAACAAAGTGTACAACAGATACATTTATTTTTATTTATTTTAGTTTGAAAATTTAAAAAAAATTGTAAAAGATTAATTTGGAAATCAGCCCCAAGCTGTTCTATAAATATGTTTATGTTATTGCCTCAAGAGTTCTTATAACAAACCTCAGTCCACTTCATAGAGCTGAAACATGTTGAAACATGAACTGAAAATTCCAGGAAATTTTTCAAAATGTGATAAAATCAAGTATGGACCTCTTTTGTTCATGATTATTTTACAGAAATCTAATTTAATTACATTAAATTAAAAATGTGACCTTTTTACTTCTTAAAAAAAAAACCTTATGCTAAGAAATTACAGTAAACCATAAGAATATGTGAATATGAACACACATATGTATGAATTTTCAACAGAATATTCAAAACCATTTTTAAGAGTTTTTAATCTGTTTTATACCTGCAGTGTTTTATAACGTGTTTCGTATGCTACACATTTCACAAGAATCACTGGGAGACGTTTTTCTTTCAAGAGAGGACATTTCTTGAGCAACAAAAAACAGGTAAGCAGTTCCACTCGACTTTAGACAAAATGTATTCTTCTAAAGAGCCATATCTGAGTCCTTGATACAAGTACACCCTTTTCCTCAATCTCTGTCCTGGCAGAGATTTAGCATATTATACAACCCAGGAGTGTGTGGGGAAGAACTGCTTTTATCACTCAGCAGCATGCTGTAGCTATAAGTTTTTAGCAATAAGTGATGCAATTAAGTGTTTCTTGGAGTGATCTTCATACATAATTATGGTTCCATTTTGAACTACGTGTCACTAATAACACTGTACCTGCTCTGTAATTAGGTGACTACCTTGTATTTCTGATGTACTCACGAGCTGTACAGCAAGAACAAGCTACTCCATGGCACTGTAAAAAGCCATCTCTCACTGAGACACAATAGACACCATCTAGTCAATACAAAATGTATTTTAAATACTGTTCCCAGAGTTAGCAGAGATCAGAACAACTTTTTGCCCCTAACAGTATAATTACATTTCAAACTTGAACATCTTGTTGATTTTCAACAAGCATTTTAATTACAGTACGCAACCATTTGATCCTTCTCAAGTGCACAAAGTGGTACCTATTATTTATTATATACATCACAGTGGACCCTAAAGAGAGACCTCATCATCCCACCAAGGAAGCAGCTGCTACGCAGATCATCAAAGACCCTGTACCTCTCATGGTGGGACATGACCAGGTGGGACCTACTACGTAAGGAGCAGATGCATGGGATCTATATACCTACGATGCTTTATTCACAGCTGCCCAAGGCATTTGTTAGATTACAATACTTCCAATAAAAGAAGTCAACAATTAGCCTGAGAAGGACAAAGATGTTGGAAGATGTATTTTTATGTAGAAAACACCTGGGTTTCATGATAGCATCTCTATCTCTTTCTGAGAAGAGTAAGGGAGACCTTCATTTTGCTAGAAAAAGTTGATTGACAAGAATGCGTTTTCTAAACAGCTGAAGACTTGGGTTTTGTTCCAGTGCCAAACCAGTTCAATTCTGGATCTCAAGAATTGTTGCAGCCTCATATTCCTCCCCATGCCCAGCAATCCCTCAGCAGGGCACCGTCCCCCGCAGCCCTTCCCRCACCCAGAGATGCATCAGCTGGCACCGCACGGCTGCCACCGCGACCATTCAGGAGAGCTGAATTACCCCAAGCAGACCCATCTGTCAACATGAGTGACTGGAAAAAAAATGTTCCCTGAGAAGTGTCTGGGGCAGGGGAACCTCTTTTTGGCACTAACCCTGTTAAGACAAGTGTTCGTGAGCTGAGGAGGTCTGCTGCAGGCAGAGGATGTGTGCTTCTGCAGCAGGAACACACCTTTCATCTTGTGATGTCTCTCCTCCCCCGCATTATACACAGCTCAGTGGTGGTCACTCCGACCTGTGATTGCCCGGAGGGAAAAGCGTGTCTCTATTTATATTGTCTGCCTCAGCTGTGTGCCTCAGCCCTGAATCTGAGTGCAATTTTTGTAGGTACCATAAACATTAATAAGAGTAGTGAATATGAAGACAGAGTGCTGCTCCATGAGTAATTGCAGGTTTTTCAAATAACATAATTTCCTAGTTAACATTAGAAAAGTGACTGAGAATTGCTATAAATGTAAACATATGGATGTGGGTGCCTCTTTCCTGATATCAGCATTTTCCTGAAAGCAATTTAAATGAGAGAAGTGCAAAAGGAATTTATTTTTAGAGTGTGCTTTCCATAAGTGTTTATAGGGCTGAGTGAAGTAATGCAGAAGAAGTTTTCAGAATAAAGAGTGCAGTCACCTTGAAATGCACACTAATATGAATTTTAAATAAAACTCACAGCTCCATATAAGCACAAACACTTTACAAAATATTGAGCTGAATGGCAGAGCAGTATTTGGACCTTTCCAATTTATTCTTTATAGCCTGAACACTGGCTTTTTTGTGGGTCCATTGATTAGACCTTCACAGAAGAACTTCAAATGGCATGGCAGACGCAATGATACCCCAGTGCTTGTTTGAAGTGAAAGACACCAACAAAGGATTTTGCTGTGACCATATAAGTTTTTACTTTCCCCTAAGCTATCTGCCTTTCTGTTCTCTCTGACTGCAAAGCCTGTGTTGCAGATTCAGGTGTATTTGCACAGATATACTTTAATCAATGGACTATAAGTGGGAAGAACTGAGGTACCAGCTCACATGTCCCACCGCTGGCTCAGCTGTGATGTCCTTCATCTGGGGCAAGCGTTAGGCTCCTTGCACTTGGGCATATGGAGTGAAGGAAAGAAGGGCAGTGGGGTCTTAAATCCACAGCTCAGAGATGCTCTCTTAGAATAGAAATTGCCAGAACTGCAGTTTATAGAGATTTTCCCACAGAACAACACATGGGGGGGATGTCCTCGTGAAGAGRGTGGCCTTAGTTTGATACCATGTGGATTTATTTCATTTCACCAAGAAAGTTCTTATAGTTGAACATTGACTTTAGGAAAACCCTAAAGGCCTGAAGAAAGAGTTTTGCAAATGGAAGGGGTACAAAATACCCTGGGGATGGCCTGCGGTGGAGGAAATGGGACCAGTTCACTTGTGTTATGTATGGAGGTTGACTTATCAGAACAAACAAAACCACAATTTTGAAACAGCTTCATCCTACTACTAATTTACATTGCATCAACAGAGCTCGGGCATCACTGGAAACATTTACTTTGATTTCAGTAAGTTTGGGATCAAATCTTTCACATCCTCATCAGGATGTGAGAAATGTTGAGAAATCAGGCTGACAGAAAGTAAACTCCCCAGAAAGATTACAATGCCTTAGACCTGGTTTAAAGATTAATCCTTTTTTTTATCCATGGCCTCCAAATGACAAGATTGTACCAAAATTCACCAAAATAACAGACTTATGAGCAGGAACCTCAGGTACTTTCTGAGTCAAAGGAATATTTTTGCCTTTCTTGGTCATTAACTTTTTTTGCCAACAGTGATCAGTGTCAGGTTTAAGTCCCGCTGCAAAGCTTTTTTCACTAAAACCAGGGAAGTAAAAAAGAAAAGGGTGACTTGGCTTATTAGGAACAGTTATGAGTAACAGGAGTGTACAGTGGCTAAATGCAGTTTTGCTATCAACAGAAGTGGCTAAATGCAGTTTTTCTATTAACAGAAAAGAGAAACAAAGTCCACCCACTTGCTGAGGATGAATGGCTTGATGCTGTAATACAGACAGCTGCATGTGGCAAATCAAAATTTAAATTTCAGGATGCAGAGATTGCATCAGGGAAGCTGGAGAGGAAACTACTGTCCTGCAGGTCAGAGCCCCATTCAGAAGTCCACTGGGTTTCTATGACCTTGCTTCCCATCAGGGTTGAGGACCTTCAAAGGAAAGCCCAAACTGAGGAAGCCTTACTGGTTTCCAAACACCTCCTTTAAAAGCTTCCACCTTATCTGCCCAAGTGAAATCCGTGTGGGATGCCGTCAGCCGAGCCAATGTCTCTTAGCAGGAAGCTGACTGGTAGGCAGAGAGAAGACTGAATAAGCCGCTTGGTGTATTGGCAGCTCATAAAGCCAGGGTGAAATCGGAGTCATCACAAACCAGACTGTTCCTATGCTGAAGGGAGAATAGAAAAGGTGTCTTTCTGGTGACCCCTTCAGAGGAAGTTAAGCTTCCTTTTGGGGGATGCAGAATCTGGATTCTGAGTCTGAAAATGAATACTGTGGGTTTGGTGGCATATTGTGGGACACAGAGGAATGGAGGCTACAAGGCCATACCAACAAGACATTTACAAAACTAACAAAAGGACCTTCAAAAGATACAACAGACATGGAACCCATCTAATGCTCTTTCACACCAAATTCAGCTGTCCTCAGTCCCAGAGCTGAGCTGAGCCAGAGTGTCATGGAGGCAAAGCTGGTATTCTTAACTCCCRACTTGGGACATGCCCAGCCCTTCCTGGCAGGCAGATGTCTCCAGGAGAAGATTCAGAGCATGTAGGTTAGGCAATCATTAGGCTATTAAACAAGATGCACTGAATCATGCTCTGCAGGAATGTACCTCTCTCCATTCTCTACCTGTGCAGCCTAGATTCCTAATTAAGCTACAGTGAATACCAACCTGAATAACTAACAGACTACTTACTGCTGGGCAATCATGAGCTGGGATTTATTCTTTTAAAGTCTAGTGTAAAGCCCAGGAAAATAAAGCCTGCTCCTGAAGATACCAGTGTATGACCCCAGGCATTCAAGTAGCTTTTTTGACTTCACTGTAATGACTTATATGTGTGAAGTGTCTATAGAACTGGTGCTTCAGCTGAAGTTATAAAAATACTTCACAACCAATAAAATATGACTGCTTCTTTTCTTCCAGATAATAGCATTCATCAAAACCCACAAGCAAGACATATAACTCAATCTGTTAACCCAAAAGAACATTGCACTGCTCCAGTAACTATTGATAGGGTGTTTGTTGGTTTTCATTTTTTGATAAAATTGTGGTTTTTGGTTCTTTCATACAGTTGTACAGTTCACTAATGAACTGGACATTGTCCTGGAATGAAAAGAAATCCTGTTCTGTTATTTCATACTCAGTTCATCCAGTTCATCCTGGTCATCACCTGTTTCTCTCCTCTTTTTGTCTTTTTTTTGAGGATCTGTATTCTCTGTGCATATGCACAGCAAGTTTTCCTGGGATGCTCACCTATGAGTAACTTTATTTACAGCAGAAACAGCCAGACAGAGAGACTCACGTTCAGATTGGGCGTAGGCAAGCTTTCTTGGCAGGATCTTGGCATGGCTGCATCACTCAGAAGCATGAGCTTCAGCAGCATTTGTTTATATTTGAGGCACAAATATATTTTTCAGTTCCTGAATTCCTGCTTTCCAGTGTACCTTAATAAACTGTAAAAATAAACGAAGCTAACATGAGATGATTATAAAAATAAAATTAAAAACAATGTGTATCCTGTCAAGATGGCATGCGGAGTATCCACTTGTAGTGCAAAGGGTTCCAAATGCCACCCCCATTTATTCTGTAGAGTCCCCATGCTCTCTATAGAAAGAAAATTTAAAAAATGACAGAGAGATTCTTGATTAAAGAATGGCTGGTAGAAATTATGATTGCTTGAACAGTGCATGCTTTAAAGGGACAAACACCATGATGAGCTTACCTAGGACATTCAGTTGCACTGAGGTTGCTCTGCGCCAAATTGCAGCAGTCAAGGAAAGGTTTTGAATCTTCTTTATTTCTGTGTCAGAGAGTCTGACAACACACTGGATGGCCATAGGGAAAAATGTTTGTTTGTAACTCGGGAAGGCCAGGATGGAAGTCCTGACTGTGCTTTCAACCTTGTCTGGGAGAAGGGAGAGGTGTGCTGTCCACTGCCCCTCAGAGAGCAACGGGCAGGCTCCAGCTCAAGGACCTACCACTGCTGGCAAACATGCCCACTCTTAAATGCATCAATCCTCCTTATTTAAAAAAAAAAAATGACCAGTAGTTTCTGTAGATTTTTCTAGTTTCTTGTATCTTATTGCTTCCAGTGTTTTTATCAAGTCAATTAAAAAGCAGGATTATTGGCACCAACCTGCCCTGGAGGTGCTTGGGGCCCCTGCACCAGCTCTTCTGAGAAACCCACCTGAGTCAGACATAAACACATGGGGAAGCCAGCCCTCCTTTTGGCTTGCCAACAGAATGAGTCGATGGTGTATAGTGGCTGATTGGAGAGGTTTAATGTATTTATTGCTGAAGTGGACTTTCAGCCAATTCGTTTGGTTTTGCATGTTTTTTCTGTGAGCTTCACTGAGGCAAGGTTAGTGCTCAGCAGCTGGAAATCATGTGTTATGTGACCCCAAATAGCTTATTATCATTCTTAACACTTAATCTAATACTATGTGGACTCATATTTCTTTAGAGAGAAATTAAACCCACTGAACTACTCAAATTTCAAGGGAAGAGGAACAAATTGGTATATTAAAACTTGCCCTTTCATTTTAGTGTCTCGGGTAAGTCTACAACGGGTGCACATCCATTTGCCATTTCCTTCCAAGCAGGAGGCAAGCGAAACTGTATAGGAAAGTTGCTTTACCATATTTTGATGTAGGTTTTTAAAATGTTTTGGAAATGCCTTATGCTGTGAGATTTCCATCATACAGGGTGGTTGATATCTCAAGAAAACCAAGAAAATAGATTTTCCGGTCTTGCAAGAGCTGTGTGATACAGAAAAGTAGGAGCAAGTATTTATTTGCAAAATAGATGATGCTCCAAAATCTCTGGTGAACATCTGTCTGCTGCTGGATGGCACCTAAACTGCCTTTTCATCCTCATTGATACCCAAAGGAGGCGTGCTGTGGCAACTCGGTTTCCTACCCCATCTAACAGGCATGGGGCACTTCCAGCACAGCCAGGAACACCCCCTAAAACTGGGTTGCAGTTGCTTTCTCCTTACAACCCAGCCAGTAACAGTAAAATACACAGAGATCTGGAGGCCAAGGAGGACGAGATCTGAATCAACGTGTTTTTCTCTGCTTTCTGGTGGGACTAAGCAACAGTGTGGAGAGGGCCATGAGGCTGCTCGCTTGGAAAAGGAGAGGAAGCTCACGGCTATCGCCTCGTGATATAGACACACCAGTTCTGTGGGCCTGAATTCAAAACACCCCTCTAAGCATTACACATTCAAGAGTCTTTGAATACAAAGGCAAAAAACACACACTGGAAATAACTTGGAAGAGAAACTCATCTAAGGACTCTTAGTGTCTTGTACTCATAAGACAGATAAGCTATAAAGCCATTTTCCACCTTTTTCTCCTCAAGGCTATTTTATGACACAGCATCCATAGAGAGATGGGAAATACCCCTCCCTGTAAACCCACCTTTTCTCTGGCCATTCTGGGAGGCTGCAGCTGTGGGGTTTTTCCTCTCTCAGACTGAAGGAGGACAATAAATGTACATATCTTGTGTAAGAGATACTGCCATTAGACAGCTACAGACAATAACAAAAAAGGCATCATAGGAAAAAAAAAAAAAAAGAAAAACCCCAACCCTTCCTTAGTTCTTCCAAATAATCGACAAGGGTTACTATTTGCATGGTAGGGAGCTCAGTGTGGGTTACAAGTGGCTGAAGACCTGAGTCAAGTTAAGCTCTGAAGAAATAAAGGATTTCAGTGACCTTCCTATCACCGGTTTTTCATACTATCTAACTTCAGGCAGCTTCTTACCAGCTGCACGGGGATTTCAGACCATCCAGACATTTTCTGTAAATGATAATAATTAATAATTGCAGTTTTCTGTAAACTATAATAATAAACGATAATAAATAATTTGTAATTTTTTATATATATATATATGCAAATTACACACATAAAGATGTTATCTACCTAACTGGATTTTAGATACTGTCTATGGACTAGGTGCTTAAAACCAAGGAACTGTGATACTCAGATTTTACCCTTAATCCAATGCACAGTACTATTTATCCATCAAATGTAATAACGAAAGATAAGTGAAGCATAATGATGTTTATGAAAACAAGCAGTCTCTCTAGGCTGCATGGAGTATTCTATGTGGAATTTTTTTTCCTCATCAAAAGAAATCTAATAAAAATCAGCAACAGTGGAATAAGTTCCTTCATTGCTCTTCCTCTTACTCAGCACGAAAAATGCACTGGGAGGAGAACGGTGAGAGTTTTTGTCTGACAAAACATTTTTCAGCTGTCAGGCACAATGAGAAGTATCATTTATATACGGGTTATAATGTATAGACAGAGCGAATGAACATTTCAAAGTTGAAAACTTTAGAGTGGAAGTAATGAGTTAGTCATATGGCTTTGCAAAAGGCATAGTAAATACAGTCTTCATTTTTTCAGTCTAGTTTATGCATTCAGCTTTTAATATTAGGATCAAGATTAAATCTCTTTCTTTGAAAAATAAAGTCTCCACTCTCTGTGAGCCTGATACAGGAATTACTTGCTAATGCTCTGTTGCCTGTATTTTATTTTTGTTTTTTCATGCAGGAAATCAGAGTAGGTGATCACAATGGTCCTGCCAGGTTTAAGATATGAATAGAAATGAACAAATCTGACATTATAATGGAAGTTCTTTTTTTTTTTTTTTTTTAACTTGAAAGGCAAAGAAATGCAAATTCAAACCTAGGACAGCGCACCATTTAATGTCTGAGCACCTAATTCTCTTATATCCTAGCTATTTTTTCCTGTCATTTTAAAATAAATTGGTTCCAGCTTTTGCACTTAATCATTTCCTCACATAATAATTTATTTCTTCCAAACAAAAAATACCTACGTTGAAACAAACCACTGAAAAATAATCAGACAGAGTTTTCATTAAATGGCATTAGGGTTCTCTGTACAGCTTGAGACTTTTTGGGACTCAGGAGTGTGGAAATCTTGTATCAGTCCCTGGGATTGCAGGTTGGGACCCCAGAGACACGTGCAGGTAGACTTCTGTGTCAGCTGGAATGTCACTATAGGATAGTGGCCAAAGTGGCTTCTAGTGAAGACGTCATTCAAGAAAAGTGCTTCTCGCTGCCTTGTCGGAAATTACAGGCTTTTTTCAGGATATTAACTAATGAGAGTCTGCTCTTGTTGTTCAGTGCAACTAGTTCAACAGCTGACTGACACTTGAGTCTTCCCTGGGAACTTTACTGGGGACTAGATTTCCAGGAAAATACGTTATTTTATTTTTCTAGTAAATCCAATTAATCACTTGCTAAATACTCTAGCATTTTTTTTTTAACTGGACATATAAGCACAATTGATCCAAACATTAAAAGGAAAGACTGGAAATACCTATATGTTTCTTATTTCACAGTATAGACAGGGAGCACTATCAGTGTTTTCACTGATAGCACTATTCAGTATTTTCAGAATTATTAATTCACTGTTTAGTTCCTTAACTCATGTTACCTTGGACTCCGTCTCTTACTCAAACCAGGGATGTGCTTTTTTTTAACTAACGACATCATGCCACTTTCTTTGGCATGTAAGACTCCCACTGATTCAGAGGTCAGGCACAATGGTGCTGGGACTTGACCCATGAAACATCATCTGCAGCTACACTTGGATGTCTAAATAATGAGACACTCCAGACTAAAACCTCTGCCCAGGAACCCAAAGGCTTTTAACAGTAATAGGCACATTTGAGGAGGTTTTGCACATTTACAGCTCATGCTATTATAAATGAATTGAGAAGTCAGCTATAAAGGCTTAACCCTCAATACAATAAAGAGGGACAATCCTAGCGAAGGCTACAATTTATTCCCTTTTCCTCCAGTCATGCCTTTTTCTGTCAAACTCACTTTGGCTTCTCAGCATATTCTGCAAATGGAGACTTGCAGAAGTACACTGGTAATGGGAACAAGTGAAAAATAATTTAAAGAAATGAAGAACAAATTTTAGAGTGTTTCTGTTGGTGAAGGATGAAATGGAAGCAATAAGTAGAACAAATAAAGAAATGTAATAAATGAAATGGAAGGTGAACATGTCAGCTACAGAGTCCATTAAAGCATGGGGGGATGTACATTATGTTAAATAATGAACGTAGACATGTCTAACCTGCATATCATTGACAGCATCATTACCAAATAAAATCTTTAAATTTTAATCTGTTTTTTTCTCTTTTTCTAAAAACCTCCTGAATTAACTAGTCACTTCTAAGATGAGAAGTAAGGACAAAGATGAATACAAATAAGTCAATACTACAGGATCATTTCTGACAAAAAAAATAGGAAAAAAATGGCCAGGGACAGACAGGTGCAAAGGCTCACATTTTGATTCATACATTTTCTTTAGCAGGATAATGCCTCTGAATCAATACTGCTGAAAGTCTGAGTCAGATTTACAAAGACGCTCGGTTTGTTGTACACTTTGCACTGTTCTCCAAAGCTCTAGCAAAGACCGCTAGAAAACATGACAAACGGTGCAGATGTGTTGACATTTCTTCTGATAGACATTGTCACTGACAGATATATTGTTTGGCTGAAAGTAATAAGTGTTTTTAGAGATGCTATCATTCACATTATGGATATTGTTGATTTATTAAACCTGAAAGAAAATTTAGAATCAGCTGGTTCTTCATTATTTGTGTTATTTTTTTATTTCTTCTTAGTTTACAGTAATGGTAAACTGGTTTATGGTTTATAATCAACCTTTAATCAATGTGCCTGTAAAACTGGCATTGGAAGAATTTAAAAATAGCCACGGCTGTAAATAGTGCTAAGAATATTGATTTAATAATGAATGAAGTGGTATTAACTGTAGTCAAAATGTAATCTTCCTTGCTGTCTAGGGACAGTTCCATAAGAAGAAAGGAGGCAAGCTGAAAGCAATACATGGTGAGAGTGAGAGTCAGCAAACCACAGGAAAATCCCTCCCCAATCCTCTCCTGTGTGATGATGAGCAACTTTCATTCCTACCACCATCAAGTGGTGCAGAGCCTCCTGGCACCTGATGGGAAAACACTTATCAGGCCACATTGGACTGCTGCTGGCCAGTGTGGGACAGTAAATTTAAATATCACCAGTGTCATCAGCTGTAACGGGTAATTCATCCACGAGTCTGCCCACAGGTTCTTGCTTCCATTGATTTTAAAATGACAGGTGTCAGGTTTCCTGCCCTACAAAGCAAACTTCATTATCTACAGCTATTAAATGACTGTTCCCTGGCAGTCTGTGGGTTACAGATTTCTGGACTGAAACCTACTGGTTGGATAGGTCCGGAATTTGTATTTGAAGGTTGTTACAAGATGTTGAAAACCCTTTGCACCCTCTGGCAAATAATAGAGGCAGCACATCCTTCTGAGTTACATGCCCAGTGCAGGGCTTCCTGCTGGTGCAGGGAAAAGGATGTGATGAACTTTGTGGTCCTTTTTGTTACTATGTTCTTATGTTCTCAGATGAAAGAAAAATCAGATTTCTCTCCCGTGGACTCTTAATAGGTAGTAGGAAGTACTAGTAGAAAGCACTGTCAGATTAACAGACAGAAAGTTGGTAAGGTGCAGAAGCAGCTAGAAGAATCAGAAGTAACCCACATGGCAGAGAAGCATTTATGGGAGGGAAGACAGGAATGATGCAGAGGGACTGAGTATAGAAAAAAAAAGTTAAAATTATACTTTTTAAAGAAATGTGCCAGCACTTTAGTCTAAAAATAGTTAAGAATAATTATATGCAATTGCAACTGCTGTAGTTGCTATAAGTTACTGCATGTTTACAAAGAGATCAGTCTACGGATTTTGTATTTATTGAGATACTATCCGCAGTATAACAACTTTGGAAATTCCTGACTAACAGCAGCTTTACAAGATGTCAAAATGACCTTGCCATGTCTGCTTACTTATTTGTTCTTCCACTTTGAAAATGCCACTTCACTAGAGAGATGTTTATGGTTTTTATATGTAGTCAATGAGCTTCTACAATCCAGATCACAGTCTAAAGCACTTTCATGGCACCCTTCATGACAAGCTCCATAGAATTTATGTAATGAATTTCAGCAGTGACCCCATCACTTCGCTGGTGTTGTACAGCCTGAGAAAAGCTCTGAAGTAGCTTGTGTTTTATTAACGGGAATTCAGACAGGGTCAAATTTACTTCCTCAACATTGAAAACATTTGATTCCCAGCATGTCTCTTTACCTGCAAATTTAGAATCTACTTTTCACTGCATATTGAGCAAACAGAGTCCAAATAAAAAAGAAAAAAAAAAAA
>JAYKAV010002845.1:801505-850817 GCA_035582835.1 Phoebastria nigripes | reverse complement strand
TTATGGATGGGAATCAGGGAGTCTCGGTTGGTGCAATATTGCCGCTGGTGCACTGTTGTGGTGGCGATTGGCACCTGTTGTTCTTTGACCTTCAGCAACCCCACAACAGAAGGGTCCTTCGAGAGACCAGGCAAGGTGGACAGCTGTTTAATTTCTTCCGTCTCCAAGGCAGCTAYACCAAAAGCCCASCGGTACCCTTTTGGGTCCTTGAAATACCCTCTCCTGAGGTAGTCTATGCCAAGGATGCACGGAGCCTCTGGGCCAGTCACAATGGGGTGCTTTTGCCACTCCTTCCCGGTTAGGCTCACTTCGGCCTCCAATACAGTCAGCTCTTGGGAYCCCCCTGTCACTCCAGAAATACAAATGGGTTCTGCCCCTTYATAGCTTGATGGCATCAGGGTACACTGTGCATCGGTGTCTACGAGAGCCTTACACTCCTGTGGATCTGATGTGCCAGGCCATCGAATCCACACAGTCCAGTAAACCCGTTTGTCCCTTTCCTCCACCTGGCTGGAGGCAGGGCCCCTCTAGTTCTGGTCATAGTGTTCGTTACTCACTTCTTGTGAATACGAGTCAAGAATTTCTTCACTGCAATCCAAAGTGAGATCAACCCTTCTACTCTGTCTGGGGAATTGTTCACTGGAAACTGGACCGTCGTGAGACAGGTGTTTTCTGGAAACTGGAGCAGCAATTTTCCTGGGAGAACCCCCTTGTGTGATTGTTTTCTCTTGCAACTCACGTACCCGTGCCTCTAGGGTCCAGGTAGGTTTCCCATCCCACTTCCTCATGTCTTCTCTGTGGTCACGCAGGTAAAACCACAGGTTGCCCCGTGGTGTGTACCTTCTATATCCTCTCTCTTGAGCAGAAGAACGCTGACTCCTAATAGCTGTGATATTGGTCCATGCAGGTGGAGAGCAGGACCTATCCTCTTTGAATTGCTGGACCTCCTGGGACAGTTTCTGCACAGCCAAGACAAGGGAGGAAGAGATACTTTCTTCATATTCCCGGAGTTTGCCAACTGCGTCATCCACTGTTAGTGCTTCTTCCTCTTGCCAGGACAGTATTGCCGATGAGTTGGCATATGACGCTGGTCCACTTGATACCAAYTTCCGCCACATGGGTYGYGTSCACTRGACTTCATMTGSATCTTTGGATACTYGCTCRTCATCCAGGTCACTATAAAGCACCTCCAGCACGGCTAATTCCCTCAGGTACTGGATACCTTTCTCCATGGTGGTCCATTTGCCTGGGCGATATATAACATCTTCCTTGAAGGGATACCTTTCCTTCACACCTGACAGGAGTTGCCTCCAGAGGCTGAGGGCTTGTGCCCCTTTTCCAATTACTTTGTCAATGCCCCCTTCCCTAGAAAGGGATCCCAGYTGYTTGGCTTCCTTACCCTCTAATTCCAGGCTACTGGCCCCATTATCCCAGCATCGGAGCAGCCAGGTAACAATATGCTCACCTGGACGACGGCTGAAATCTTTTTGCATATCTCGCAACTCACTCAGGGATAGGGATTGGGTGTTTTCCGTCTCGTTTACGAGTCCTTCCTCTTCCTCCTCCCCTCCTTGTGATGGCCCTGCCTTTTCATCATCCCTTTCTAAACGAGCTGACTTTTGCTTCCAAGATTTCTTCTTATGTATAGGGGCAACTGATACCAGCACAGGTTTGACATCTGGTTCAGCCGCAGTGCCTGTCACAGGGGTTGGAGTAGCCGCAGTGCCTGTCGCGGGGGATGGAGTAGCCGCAGTGCCTGTCGCCTGGGTTGGAGTAGCCACAGTGCCTGTCGCGGGGGTTGGAGTAGCCGCGGTGCCTGTTGTTTTGTCGTCAGATGTGGAGACCTTCTTTTCCCCTTGAGGGTTCTGAATAGTGTTGAACAGGGCTCGGTAGGCATGGGCCAGGCCCCAGCACATTGCAATGATCTGTGTCTCTCTGGAATTGCCAGGGTGACAGCATACTTTTTCCAAATATTTTACTAGTTTTTCAGGGTTCTGCACTTGTTCCAGGGTGAATTTCCAAAACATTGGAGGTGCCCACTGTCCTAGGTACTTGCCTATACTGTCCCACACACCCTGTCACTCATAACTATCCAGTCTCGGGACAGATCTCTGGGTGGTATTCTTAAATAATTGTTTAACCTTAAACAAGGCCTGAAACATATTCAGGAGACATAGCAATAGGAACATGCTGGTTTGAACATCCCAAGCATATTCAAAATCCTCAAGAGCTACTGTAATCAGCCTGGAGGAGAAGGGGAAGGTGAAGGAAGTTTTCTCCCCCTTAAGTTGGCTCTCCGAGGAGAAGAGGTAAAAAGTGTAGTTACTAATAGTTTCTGAGAGATAGCTCCAGAAGTACAGCAATGACGACAATGCTGAGTACAATCTCATGACCAATAATTTTATCACACCATAAGCCAGTGTTACACAGTATAGCAAAGTGATAACCTTAATCCATCTCCCAGAGGTGATAAACAGCACAAAAACACCGATAAGCAGTATATACAGCCAGTAAGGTGTTACATAACCCAACTCCGAAAACAGATTCAACAACTCTGAGAGCAAATAAAGCAACCAACCAACCATTCTGACCAGCTGTTAGGGTCCGGTCCAAGTTCGGACTCGGGAAAGGTTCGTAATGATCCTGGGAGTGAGGCACAAACGAGGCCAAATGTCACCAAAAAGATACTGTGTCAAACACATTATCAAGGCCTTTAGAATTCTAGTACTAATACAGAAGATTCCCAAAGTTTCCTACTCCTTTTTAAATAAATGTTTAAAGAATGATGACTATTCTAATGTTAGCCAAGATTATCTATTGTGAAAGTAAATCATGAAGGTAAAGTGGGAATTACGTATACATTTTTGTGGGCACATTCTTGTGAGAAAAAATAGTCTTCCACACACCCCTGGTACCCCTTCCTGAGGTCATCCTGAAACAAAATATTCCCCACCAGTTATAGCTCTTTGCATATCTTGTCATCAATATGACATCGTGCCTGAAAGAATCATTGAGTTCCAATAAGATCATTCTTCGCAGAGTGCCCATCTACGTCAGCACTGTTCTTGAAAGAATTATAGAAGTTATACTGCTTCTGTCACTGAACACATTACTTAATAGGTAAACAGAATTTCCTGCTGTCTTTTAGACCCGTCTATTTATTTTAATTATTCCTTTATTTTAATGGCACTGCATTTCACGTGCCTCTAGTGAAATGCACCGAAAAGAGCAGGACTGAGGCTTTGGCACAAGCTTCTCTCTTATACTGCCACTTATTTTGCCTCTCATTGATCTAGTAATACCTGCCAAGTCAGTCATGCATGGTTACTCTAATAGCTCCTCTCATCACTTGTCCTCCTTATCTCAACCACAATCACTGAAGCAAAGAACCTTAATCTACCTTTTAAATATAATTAGATGAGTAATTTGTATACGGATCTGCTCATTATTGATTTTCTCTAAAACTTGCTCTCCCCCAAAGTTATGTGTAGTAGAAATAGTACATCTGCTCACACATACATTTAGATTGTTAATGATTCTTTTGAACATCTGTTATACTGCTACTGAACAGTTGTGGTTTCTTTAAGAAGGCACAAGGGACTGGACCTGCACCACCTCAATCTTGGCTATTTTGGGGGGAAAAACACCTCTGGGAGTCATTTATATATATGGTGCCATATTGACACAAACTTATGGCTCACTGTTTCATTACTTCTTTGCCCATTATGTTATTGATCAGTCTGTGCTGTTATTCACTACTGGAACACTAACTACTTTACATTTTTGTTTCATTGCTCACCAATCAGATGTGCTGAATATCAAAATGCCACAACTATAAAACTCCTTAGTCAAATAGGATATGTGGCTGAACAGCAGCTAGGATGAGAACCTCACATCAGAAAATTCATCTGAGCTAGGCGACACTGGTAGCAATTTGTATGATAATGTATCAGAAGCAACAAAAAATAACCAACCATATTTATGTGTGGGAGGAGAAAAATGGTAACATCAAGCATTCAAGCCAAAGGGTTTGTTGAAACACCAATAAAACAAAAGAGTTTAAACTGAAGTCAATCAGGCCAGCAGCTACTGTACTGTAAGAGATATGGGGTCTGCTACTCCAAATTGGAAAGTGTGATGAGGCAAAACATTCCAGAATTTCTTTTCTTAATTCTCAAATAAATTCTCTGTAAGATATTTAGAGCAATAGTGAATAGCTCCTAAACTGATTGTGTATTTGTTTTCTTGCTGGTTGTACCATGTAAGCAAACAGTGCAGTGATTTATGTAGAAGAATCAATATGGGCAGAATTGCTGCTGATTTCTAGGATAGATTTCTATAGCTAATAATTGACCGTTAGCATAGTTTTCACCACATGTGTGCCACTGAAGCTACTGTTCAACATTGGTAAAAATGGAAAGAATATAGATGGGGGACAATAACCCTTGGTATATGTTATACCTAGCCTAGCCCCACTCCGTTAAATAAAACCTAGCCAACTGCAAATTCATCTATCAGATACTGATATTTTAGACTTGGAAACCTCTGTTCTTATGCTTGAACAAGGGAAGGAAACAGCTTTAGTAGGCTTGATAAATGATCATGGGCAGACATCCATTCTTATATTCCATAGCCTTTCTGCAACATTAACTCTCTCAACACTAAAATCACTTTTTTTTCCACCTGACAGAAATTCCAGGAATCAAGGGAATTACTTCATATGATTTAGGGCCTTCACGAGGAATGTACCCAAAAAGTATCCCCAGAAACCTCCAGCTCCAGATCTTTCATTTTACAGAGTTCCATGGGGATCAGTTCTCTCTCCTACTTGACATGTCTCTAAAACTTTTAAAAGAACTGTTGAGCTAAAATACTCAAAGACATAAATGCTGTTAAAATGCAGATAAAACACAACTCCATATATTTTTCATTATGCATGACTGTATGACTACTGCCGGTATGACTTCATGCTCAAATAAGAGGAGTTATAGTCGGTTAAAGCTTATCTCTAGAAAGGCAATAGTGATACAGGTTAGTAGTACTGAATTTTCTAGCTAATTTACTGTTAGTAGTCATTAAAGAGGATGCATCCCATTCTGATAGAATATTTCTTGACTCAAAATATCTCTTTCTACTTTAGTAGAACAGTGTTGCAGGTGTTAGTAAATTTAAACTCAGACTTACAGCAAACTACCTACAGCAACAAAGCTACTGAAGCTGTACACCCAATCTTCTCTCTGCTGTCTGTTGCAGCTTCAGATTCAATGGACATTGGTATGAGACCAGCAGTAGACAGATTATTCTGAGGGAGGATGCAATGGAGTTTTCAAATCTGTCCTGGTTCCGGCTGGGACAGAGTTAACTTTCTTCCCAGTAGCTGGGGGGTGTGCTGTGTTTTGGGTTTGGTATAATAGGAGCGTTGATGGCCCATTGATGTTTTGGTTGTTGCGGAGTGGTGCTTGCACTGGGGACTTTTCAGCTTCCCATGCTCTGCCAGGTTCATGGGAAGCTGGTGGGGGGACCATAGCCAGGACGGCTGACCTAGCTGACCAATGGGGTATTCCATACCATGTGACGTCATGCTCAGTATATATTTAGGAGGCATGGTCCGGAAAAAGGGGGTCTCGCGTCGCGTTATGGGCTACGTGTCGGTCAGCGGGTGGTGAGCAGTTGCATTGTGCATCGCCTGCTTTGTATATTCTATTATTGTTGTTGTTATCATTGTTATTATTCCTGTTCTACTTTGGTTTATTTCAATTGTTAAACTGTTTTTATCTCAACCCATGAGTTTTCCTACTTGTGCTCTCCCGATTCTCTCCCCCGTCATACCGGAGGCGGGGGGTAAGCGAGCGGCTGCGTGGTGTTTAGTTGCTGGCTAGGGTTAAACCACAACAGGATCCATCAGATTCATATTTTAGTTTTGCCAAGTCTGAATGTCACAGATGACTTCCAACACAGAGCAAAGGGGAAAAATTTTAATGGCTTGGAAAGCCGTTCAAAGTAAGCAAATTTTAAAGGGACAATTTAATTGCATAGCATATGTTATTTTGTTCATTCTCTTGAGTATTCTTGGGTAAAATGTGTAGCTTTTATTCATATTTGATTATGTTGCCAGTTCCTGCAATAAGTATATAAAGAGTACTGAAATAAGTCTATAGCTGAGCTGAATTGGTTAAAGCTAGCTATAGCTAAAGCTCCATGCAACTTTAACTCCTGTTTCATGACCTCATATAGATTACCATCACAGAGGACTTAACACTACATTACTACTACACATAACTACATGCAGTCCTTCAAAACTAATAATATGTAGTGAAATA
Source organism: Phoebastria nigripes (assembly GCA_035582835.1). Lineage (NCBI taxonomy): Eukaryota > Metazoa > Chordata > Aves > Procellariiformes > Diomedeidae > Phoebastria > Phoebastria nigripes. The sequence goes on along the minus strand of JAYKAV010002845.1, from coordinate 844,497 downwards.
TTATGGAACAAAATCATAAAAGCAGTTGAACAAAAATCTCAAGCCAAAATCAAAAGAAACACAAAGAACACTGTTAAGTGATTCAATAATCTAACTAAATCTCAGTTAATATAAGGAAACAGAAACTGCTAAAATGAGATGGGTTTGGACCTAAGAGAGTCAAGTGTCTTCATTTACTGAAAGTCACTGAGAATTGTTATCCTAACCCCGAGATTCTTCAAATATGTTGCTTGTTTGTTTGTTRAATATTCAATAGCCTAAAAATCCTAAGCAGATACATGGTGAGAAGGGATGATTGTGATGACTTAACCAAACTCTTGAAGAACACAAATCACAGAATTTCATCTAATTATTCAAGACTACATCTATGGTTTATAATTGAACCGAAGTAAAACTTTTATTTACAGACTTCAAACACCAGAAAATTCACCACATTCTGAATTGCCTTTTCCTCCTGTGATTTATACCCTGAAAATCAAAATTTATTTCTAGTTTAAAACTTCCTGGCTTCAGTTTCCAAGCAATGGACCTTTTAGCTTTGCCTGCTAAATTAGAGATTTTTGCACTACATGGGCATTAGTATTTATAGTGCCCATTAGTATGGGCATTTATATATGCACTACTGGACTAGCATAGATTTACTTTATATATCTCATTCCTGTCTTTCATCGGTATTGGAAGGGCAAGAATCTCACACTTCAGTTATACATCTGAAGCTGTCTGTTGGTATCTTTTTAACCTAAGCTCCAAGTTAAGTATCAGGAGTTGAGGAACATTGCAATACCCAACTTCTGTTTCCTTTATGAGACTGTTTCCTGTTGTGAGAGACTTACGGCACTATAACACTTGTGAGGATTCCTGCAAGTGGAGACACAGAATTTTCAAGTGGAACTGGGTGATAGACTTCGTTTCATGTAAGAAAAGAAATAACATTGTAGCTATTTTCTCTTGCAAATGAATTGGAGAGAAGCCTGATCAGAGAGAAATGGTGACTTAGCAGCTGCTATGTATTTGTTTCCCATTCTACCAGCATGTTTTCAACTTTCAGAAAACTGTTGCAGTCCATGTTTAACAACAAACTTAGTGGCCAGGCCATCTCCTGTTCCAGAAGGAATTACATGAAATCCTGCCTGAATATAGTAATGTCTTCAAGGGAAGGAAAGAATATAGCAAGAAATGTATTAAATTTGCCAGTATCTTCTCTACAGAATTTTAAATTAGAATCTGTCTGAAGCACTTTCTATATCAAATTTCTTTCTGTATCTGGTAGTTTTTACCATGTGTCCATGTGAAACATCAGTATGCCTCAAGCCATTCTATTCATATAAATAACTCATATTTGTATGGCACCTTTCAGCCATGAAAGCAGAATTGCAACCTCTGGTGGATGAATGAGTTATGAAACTGCCAGTTTACTGTATAGAATTATAAATGAAAGCATGCATTATGTCTCTGTAAAAATAATAAATACATAAAAAATTCATAATTAATCATTATGAATTGCCATGCCTATCACTTGTGACGGGATAAAGGAATTTGATTTATGGTTTATTTTTTCTCTTTCCATAAGCAACTAGTTATTTTTCCAGTTTATTAAGAAAATGTTGGCCAACATTTTTATTAGAAAAGTAGCCAAGTTCCTATTTTGCAATGTTCTCTATAGATGTTGATTAATTTAGTCATAGGAAAAGCATCTTAGAGAGTCTCACCATATAAGGAGCTCTTCTGTAGTTTGTTAACTAAATTAAATGACAGACATTCTAGTTACTGCCTTTTTCTGCTGTACGTAATGTAATTACAAGAACTGGCATAAATAAACAGTTTCTCTCCTTCCAGTAAGTTGCTTAGTAAACACAATATTAAATTATTAGTTGAATAGGGAAATTGTGTGGATACAGATGTGTTTTAAACTGAAAGACAAGAGGGAAACTTACCTCCCCTCTCCACTACTTTACTTTTTTTTTTTCTTCTAATCGTTCTCACTATCTAGAAGGGATTTTTTTGTTTGTTTTTGCTTTTATTAAGCTTAAAACCAAGAGATTATTACAACTTCAAAATAAAACATGTTTTCTCTTTAATTGTGCTACAGTAGTTACAACCCAGACATTGTACTACAGCAAGTTTAAAAGTGAGTCTGACTTTAACTAAAATGGGACTGATTTATTCAGTTTTCATTGTCTGAGATAAGAGAAGACCTGTGTAAGGAGGAACAAGGAAATTGCATTTTCAGACGTCTGTTAGTTTGAATATATGAGATAGCTATTACTGACAAAGAAAGAAAGAAATGTGCTTGTTTACAATGCAAAATTGATTTAACAGTGCCTCTTGCAGAAACAGTTAAACTTGACGCTGTTCTTGAAATTAGATATCGAGACCAAATAGTAAGTCTGTTTCTAGCTACGTATCATAAAATAGAACAAAGCTTGGAGCGTTAACAGCTGATATAATAAAAATTATTTTTGTTAATATTTATTAAGTAATTATAAGTTCATTGGAGAGTTCAGTGATGAACAAAAGAAATAAAAGACCTTTCTTAAAAACATAAAATGTTTGTATGTACCAGATTTTAGAAGAATTTTCTCCTAATATAGACTGGTGTCTAGTGCTATGGTATTCAGTATCATCTGTGAAGCTGCACTGAATTCAGCCCAGTGTTTAAAGCTAAAGTTGAACAAACCGTCTTCTCTCAACCCTGCATTTTGTAGACAATAATGATACAAACATTTTACACGTTCATGTTTATTTAGTCAAAGTGTTGGTTTCAGGGGGGGAAGACCTACAAAAATTGGAAAGAGCTTTTATTTTGAGCTTTTTTTTCTTAAATACTTAAAACTACACAAATATTTCTATTCAACAGAATACTTCACTAGCAGGTAAAAGGAAATTAAGGTTTCTATTTCTGGTGAAACAGAACAGATTGTATAAATCTGTTTAGATAATCCTACAATACCAGCAGGAGGCTATAACGACTTCCGTTATCCTCTCACATTGTTGGTGTGTAGAATTTAGTTGAAATTTAACAGAAACTGGCAAAAAAAAAGGTCTTTATTGGTGAACAACCTACCTTACACAAAGCATGTTATTTAATTGATATAACAGGGCAAAAACCTCATAACAGAAAAGTATAAAAGGCAAAGTCTTACCCATTAATAAAGCACCAGAGGCTATCAGAGATTACAAGCAATCAAGACTCTACAAAATAAGAAAGAAGGCTGTGTAACCATCTGCTTGATACACTTGGCAAAGCAGATTGGTGAAAGGTCCCTCACCTCTGCATAGCGTCTTGCCCTGGAGCAGGAGGAGGAACACAGCTATCTCTACAGTAGCATCCTTGTTTTCTTGTTCTCCTGTTGTCTTCCAAAACCAATAAACAGAAGTCTTTGTAAGTCGAGGGACAAACACTGGACACATTATACCTCGCTGTGCAAGCAGTAGTTCCTTCTTTTCCATTGGAAAAGCAATTTCCTTCTTTTCCATTGAGTTTTTCCATGAGAATAGCCATAGGGAAATTTTACATCTATGCCCAGTCATTATCAGCACAAATGTGGTAGCTCCACATCAGCACAATAACTTTTATTTTTTGTAGTACTGTTTTAAGAAAAAATATGCTGAGAACACTCTGATTTTCTTTAACATGGTTTCCCATCATGGAAAAATATCTTTTTCTTTTTTTTCTTTTTTTCTTTTCACCTTAAGAAAAACTCTGAAAATAATTATGCCAAGTTTTAAGTTTGTCTCATATTTTTCTGACTTTTTTCCGAGGCAATAAGATGGTCTACCTGTAATTATTTGACTAAGTATATTTTTTAAGAGATTTGTGTTATTGCAGAAGGATTTTTAAAAATAGAGGGGGTTTTTTATCATTTTTTATAAATAGAATAAATAATTATAAGATTTGTGTTATATATTCATATAATACTATAGAACAAGTGGAAATTGGTATAAATCTGCACAGAAACAAAATATTTGAAGTTATATAGCCTTTTATATACTTTTGGATCCCTGAGCAGAGATCCTTCTTAAAGTATACCCTATTTACCACATTAGCATTAAAATAACATTTACAACATTGGTTGTAAAATGCATTTCCATTTAATGTATTTGGAAACAGTACCTTGAAGAAAATTGTGCTGTGTTCTGAAGACACTTTGAAAGCCACATTCTGGAGGCTAAACTGCTGCCTTAGACATATCTTATTTTGTGTTTCGTGGAAGTGGCGGGTATGAATTCCTGCCTCTACTAAGTAGCTGTAATTTCATGTAATGTTGATGCATACTGACTGTGCTCACTGTCTCTTGAAATCAGACTGCTTAGCGAGTTATTTATCATTCATTTAAGGAACTGCAAAAACTTTCACAGCACAACAGTGCAGAATATTTCCTGTTCACAGCAAAGTAAATACTTTTGAAGACATAATGAATAATAATTATTCTGATAGGCCATCCACTTTGGGGAGATTCTGGAAAATCTTTTTTGAGTACTGTAATAATCCTGCAAGAGTAAGAGCTGTTGATACATGCTTTTACAAAACATGTATCATGTTTGTACAAGCAAACTAAAACAAAGAATTTACAAAGGCATCATTTGGCCTAACAATTAAAGGAACACTCATTAAATTTTATTGTATTGATTAAGATTGATATCAACAGTATTTTCAATACTGCATTTCTTTTCAAAAGTTTGGATGCATAAGAAATGAGCAAAATGTCCTAGGCAATCGTACACCTTCCATTATATTCATATCTGAAATGGAAAAAAGGTCTTCTGTTGTTTAAGAAAATGGACCAGCTAGCTTGCACGATAAAAATGCTTCCAATACCCATCTTCCTCAAAAAAATGAAGGATACCAGCAACTGAACTAAACTTTCCACCTGGCTAAACTGAGACTATTTAAACTGGAAATAATTGAGAAAGCACCAACTTTCTCACTCGCTCCCCACTGGAATATATCCAACTGCTTTATATTGGCATAGAAGAAGTCATAGCACAGGGTGAACAGCAAAAACACCTATTAAATAAAAATAATTTACTTGGACTTTCAAGATGTCTTTGATAAAATCCTTCACAGGAGTTTATTAAGGAAACTGAAGCCACAGAATGAATTATAAAAGTTCTGCCATTAGAAAATGGCTTAGAGATAGGAAAACAAAAGGTAGATATAAGTGTTCATTTTCAACGTGGAAGAAGGTTAATAATGAGATGCCCCTGGACTCTTACTAATAGTGGTGGTACTTGACACATTTATTACACACTTATTAATGTCCTGAAGAAAAGGATAAATAGAAAGATGGACTAAAGTCTCTTACTGAAAATTATGTAGGTCAAGAATGAAAAGGCAGCAAAGAGTTCCATATATAAACAAGCCAGAGAACTAGCTAGCGTAACACTAAAGGAAATTCCTAAGGCATAAGCAAAGGTGGATACTGGATCTGGCCACCTTACCTTAATTCATCTGTATTGATACCTCCCAAATCAACATCAATCACTAAGGAAAAGAATAGTTTCATGATGGACAATTTATTTAATGTAATTCTTCAATGTAACTAGGAAAACAAAAAAAGTGCAAAGCAAATAAACTGTTAACTTCTATTGAAGAACAATAATGGATTGAAAAAGTATTACTACATTTTTGTGGATTGTTGGCGTGCCATTAGAAAAGTTCTAGAGAAGTCACGAAAGAACATGGAGTAAGATAAGGTATGGGGGAAGATTTAAAAGATTAGAACCATACTACTATGATGTAAATGATATAGAAATTATACTGTAAAATTATTGTAAATAATGAAAAAGTTGAGTGACTCATAGTAATTTATATTACTAGGACAAATTTCACCCAATAAAGCTAAAAGGCAACAAATTTAAAAGTCATACCAAGAAATTCTTTGTTTCTTTATACAGTATCTAAATGGCCTGTTGTCATATTCCACTTGTTATCAGGATTAGGCCATAAAGACAATTAGAAACTCTTTCAATTACAGCTAGAAAGATTTTCACAAAACATTAAAAAAACTAACAGAATAATGAACCCATGTATCATGTTGCTGAGGAAGACTGTGGAATCTCCATCATCGGGGGTCTCACAAATAGATTGTACAAATATCTGTCAACAATAACACACTGTTCTTTTCTGCAGGTGTAAGAAGATTAAATGACATTCTAAGTTTTCCTCCAGCTGTATCATTCCATGAATTTAGTCTGCTATTCTGGCACCATAAACAAAACAAAACAAGAAAACAAAAAAACTCTTAGAGTCAACAGCCATAGACTCTTTTAGTCTAGTAGAGCCTAGGCACACAGACAGCACTCTTAAAATAATCATAGAACCTGTTTTATTAAAACTCAGCAAATAGGGTTAAAATCCTGGGGAGCAGGGGTATAACTATATTTAACAGGAAAATTTGGGAAACAGGGGAAGCTGTTTCAGGAGAGAAGTCACTTCATATGTTTATTGAGGAATTATTACAAGGGGATTTAGTGAGATGTTTTTCACTATCTCAGCAAGCTTCATCTTATTATACCCACTAAAGAGCCAGAAATTGGTTTTATAAAGAGGAAAAACTCCCGTGAAATTCAATGAGAATTTGTTCTGCATAGAGAATGCAGTATCTGTCCCTGCAATGCAGAGGTATTTTTCTTTTATATCATTGGGCAAAGTTTGCCTTTTAATACTGCAAAACTTCGAACACTCCACAAGCACAGTCGATACTGTTCCATTTTAAACACATTTCTATGTGAAATTTCACATTTGCTCTTTACAGGTACTCAAGAAAGTCCATATTTTAATTAAAGTGAAAATGTTACCATTTCCGTCAGTGAACACACTGTAGTAGATATTTTTGGATCTGAAATTTCAAGTAATTTTCAAAAAGCTGTTATGATTCAGCTTGAATCTCTATTTGCATGTTTGCCCGGTGGCCTTCTGGGTACTGTTGATATAGATGATTCATAGGTTTTGCTGTCTGGATGGTTTTTCGGTTACTCAGAAGAGTTCAGTTATTTCAAATACTTATGGTCAATCTTATCTGTGTTAACACTAAAGGTCCAACTGAAGGTGAGTAGTTTGAATAGTTGCATCTCAGAAGGGCTGGCTGAAAGTGCAAGACTGGGAGACCAAACTAAATTCTGCAATAACAAGAATTTTTCCCAGCCTTTGTCCTGGTCAGATATATTGAATATGGGTGTAGTAAACAGCTGAATAGATTACTACGAACCAAAAGACTTCTTTTTAAAGAACTCTTCAGAAAGTATAAGGAAACTCTGTCGGAAAAAGAATAAACAAAATAAACCTTTTTTTCATTCTGGAATAGTTCATTACAGAAATATTTGGTTATGAAAAGAATGAAATCTTACTTGGTTTTAATGTATTTGTTTTGCAGTAAACCTGTATTTTCTCAGTTGGTGTTTCATTTCATTTTTCCCCTACGGTAAACACATACCATATGACAATTAGGAGCAAAGGGTAAAATTTTTAATCTAGGGTACCTAAAACAAAGGCATATGAGTCCATACATCACCAACTGAATAAATTACTTAATTTGCAGAAGGAAAAAAGACTTAAAGTCTCCACTGATTTCCTTGTTGGCAGTGGGTTTCTTATTGCCATTATTTTGTGCACTGATTCTGACATCATCTCTGACTCTCCCAGCATTTCAGTATTTCTTATTACTACTACTCTTACATCGTATTATTTCCCTTAGTGCTACCTTAATCGTTTATTCTTTTCTTAGTCATTATTTCTAAATTCTGCCACCATTATGGGATAATGTTATTTTCAATTCAGTTTGACATAAGTTACTGTCTTTACCCTGGGAACAGGGAAAACAGCAGTATCTGACAGAACTGCACCAAGGATGGAAATCTAGGCCTGAGCCAGGAAAGGAAAGTGAAGAAAGTATGCTCCAAGATTAGTACTCCCTTTTACTCCATCTTCCCTCACCCCTTGCTCCCAACAATACTGTACTAGAAGAGTTGTATCTGGTGTAGGTGCAAACTCCAGGTTTAAAAAGTGCTAGGACTAGAGCAATCAGAAGACTTTCCAGGTTTTCCAATGTTTATTCTAGACAGTTTTAGCTGTAAAAATCTAGATTCCTGATTCAGTGAGTGGACCTATTCAGACCACTGTAAAGATGAGGATGGTTCTGCATGACCAGACTACAGTACACCCTCATGGATTTGTTCTGAGGTCTGGACCCTAAATGTTGCAGTATATTCCTTGGGCTACTACTCATTTTCCGCTAAAATCAGTAGGAGGAAGAGACTTACAACATTTGTTGTTAGGTGCTAAGCAACCTGCAGGATGTGGCCCCCATGTACACAGAAAGTACTTGGCTTCAGTCTCTCATACATGTTATTAACCAAGAATGGAACAGGAAGTGTAATTCAAGAAGTTTTTTGAATAAGGATATCAAAATTGTCTTTGAGATTTTCAGCCACATTAGTGCATAGGTGAGGGCAGAATTTGGCCTTAAAGGTTATCTTGTTGCTTTCTGACTGACACATCATAAAACGGCAGGAAAAAAAATGCTATCATACAGACAGTTCTCTATTATCATTTGACTCTGCTTAAAAATAATGGATCAAATTCTTCTTTAGAGCACTACCGCTAAAGTCAGTGGACTTATGCCAAGAATGAATTTGACCCAATATTATTTTCAAACTGAGATTAGAGAGCAAGTGAACCAGCAAAAGACAATTAAGTCAGTGATGCACTTACTATCTTGAGTACGCAAGCAATCTGAAAGCCAACATAATGCAGTTCTTATTCACCAGGCATGCAAATAAATCAACTTGAATGTCAATAAAGTCAGTAATGACAGATTTTATCACTAAGTTATAACTAAGCAATAATGATTGGGAAAAAGGCAAGTAGCTCACAGCAACTGAAGTGATTTTTTATTTTGTCCTAGGTGAAGCCAAGGGTAACTGAAAAGACTGGCCTTTACTCCCTCTATTATTAACTGCAAATCATTCTTGTCATGTTAGAAAGCAGATCATTTTTTTTCCCAAGTATTACTCACTGTTATGGTGTGCCTTACACCATGACCTCCTTCAGAGGTGCTGCAGTCCATTTCCAATTAGCCTCTGCATATTAGTGAGGTGCAGTTTTATTTTAAGGGAATCAGGACCAAAATTATATTTCCATTTCTTCTGTAAATGTAGCTACTGATTTAATTCATCCATCAGCTGTGATCACAGAAACCAGAGAACAAATAAAAAGCCAACCTGAGGATGATTTAACACTTTACAAGGCGAAGTCCTACACTAAATACTGTCAGACAGCTGCAGCATTCCACTTGCAGTGGTTGCATTTCAGTGAGGAGTAAAATAAATGTTAGAGGTGATAAGTGGCTTATTTAAAATGCTACTAAACTACTTGATTGAGGGGCATAGCTGGTAAAAATACCAGCTATTATTTTTCTTGATGTGTAGAAGGAGGAACTCAGGATATTTATGTTTTTAAAACAGTATTATATTAAGTAGGTAGATGATCTACTGATAATTTAAACTCACATAGCCACGTTAAAAGCAGACAAACTTTTTCAACTGTTTACAAAATGTGGTTTATATGAGTTGGTACAATCATTTTTCTGTCTCTGCATCTTAAGCAAAAATAGTACACATTTTGTTATGTATGTAGTTGTTCTCCCTATGGGATGTGTTTAACAGTGGTCAATTGCTATGTTTCAGTAGTTTTGGCTGACATTCAACAAATGTCTGAGCAGCTAATAATGCACTTAGTTCTGTTAGCCCACCCATCTGTCCATCACATCTGCCTGTCCTCATAAAGGCTGTCATTAAGCAACATAACATTTTCTCTAACATCCTCTCTATATTCACTCACTTCCTCAATGCCTGGAAGGTAAACAATGTGTGCTCACAATTATTTTAAATCTTTTCATAAGCTAAAGATAAATAAACACTTCTTTAAAAATAAGCAACAAACAAACCATTTCTTTTACTATTTTGTTAATGGCACTTTAATCCATCAAATTTACATGATTATTAGTCAACTCTCTATTGAAATATTTTGAAAACACAAGGAGAGACCTTTCTCTTGTCCATAAAAATTACAAAATTAGTCACCAGACACATAACCTTCAAAAACACTGTTTCAAGAAAAATAACATTAATTAAGTTTGGCATTTGGTATCTATTTGGGACCGCACATTATGGCTGTCTGTTACAGCCCTAAGGTGGGGACTGACTGCTTCTACAAACTCTTCTAGCACCTGAGTAGCTTTTTCCACATGGAGAGACACAGGCACATGGCTCATAAAAGCAAAGATGCTATTGTACTAGTGTGTGTCCTTGTTCATGCTACATTTGAAATTGATTGCAGTAACAAAAGAAACACTAAATATTTGATAGAAAATGTTTTCTGCATTAGCATAATAAGGAGGAAGAAAAGATAGTAGAAGGAAGAACCATGATGTCAAATTTAGCCAATGGATATTTTTTAGGAAGGATGTAATTCCATAAAATTAACAACTAAAGTAAGTGTTGTAACACATTTATATAACATTATAAAGCACTTTCTACTGCTCCTTGTCTGTAACCTCATCTTCTGGAGAATGTATAATATTGAGGGTAAACCAAAAATCTTTAGATGAACATATGGAATACCTATCCTCCAATGATAAGGTACATATTATCCAAAAAGCTAGTTGGGAACTATTAATACTGTTGTTTTCCATTTTCTTTGAGCTGGTTTGCTATAGAACCTATCCTAAGAAGATTATTTCCTATCCTACGGAGTATTTTCAAAGCATTAAATCCAGTGTCAGGTTCTCAGGATTCTAAGCTTTATAGTCAACATAATTTCAAATTGTCTAGGTGCCAGAACGGTAACCATACATTTTGGAAATAAACCCATGCACTTCAGAAGGAAGCCCAGTTTAAAGCAAAGCCAATAGATGTTCGCTAATGTCAGGGAACCAAAATATTCATGGGATCTAATTATGTTTTTCCTGCATGATTGTCTTAAGACAAGGTGCTCTTCACAAGATACCTGTTCAAAGACAATCCTGAGTTAGGCAGTGTCTATTCTACAACTGTACACACCATAGAGAAGCATTCTGGAAGAACCCTTTTTGCCATGTACTCAGCAAGAGGTGTACCAAAGACACACAGTAAAACATATGTTGTGCTATAAAATATGATCCCATATGGCCATTTGTGAAAGTATCCCAAACATTTGCTATTGATATTGTGTTTGAACAGCCATTCAATACTCTCTCACAATTTGTGCAGTCTGTACAAATGTCCCCACCATTTACTGACTTCCCGTAAGAAATTTCCACCCTACTCTATGTGTGTGCCTACATGAGCTCATATATGCACACATTAACGAGAGAACTTATAGGACATAGGAGGACAGTATTTGTGTATGTCTTGGTTTAGTTAAAGCTAAGCAAATCTCACCAAAAAGTACTGTGCTGCATGATAAGTGCATGCAGATGTGTTTGCACTTGCACACAAACACCAACACACAGTCACTCAGAAAAAAAACCCTACATGTTTGTTTGACATGTTTTCTTGGAAATTTATGAAAGTGTTCCATTGTAATAGCAAATTAGGCAACAGCAGATAAAGCTAATCCAAGGTGTAGGCTAGCTGTCTCTACCAATAGTGACAAYGGCATCAGAAAGGGCATTTCTGACTTAGGGTAAGTCCAAAACTGTTGTAGGTTACAATTACTCCAATTGAAAACTCTTTGTGTAGGTTACCACTGTTCCAGTGGGTAACTAAAGGGAATTCTGGTACCTATCAAACATAGGACAGCTGGTTGCCAAAGGAGTTCCCCCATTAAAAGCCTCCCATTCACCACTGCTGTAGTTTCCTTTCCGCTTTCCCCTTCAGCTGATATATCTATAACTAACTTCTAAGACAAAGACAGTAGTTATTATATTGTACACCATCATAAGATGTAAGATGAAGTACTTTCTACCAAGCTGACAACACTAACCTTTACAATTATCTTTTTAATTCACCACTTGTGGAGAAAATAGGCATAATAAAAAGAATGAATCACTCAATTATCTAACATTATGCAGGGAATAGTATAAGATAAGCAGAATGTTCAGTGCTCTTATTATTTGTTATTTGTTTTGGCTAAAGCCATTATCCACAAAGTACTAGGTGCTAAACAGACACAAAGAGCTGCGTACTTGGTCATTTCCTGGTCATTTCCTGGTCATGTTCACCTGAGATGCTTACTTGAAGGTCTTACTTTGAAAAAATGTATAATATCATTGTGATAAGTATGTCATGAAAACATCAGCCTAGCATGCTAGCCAAGGTCATTACTGCTGGTCAGGAGACAAACAATAATGAGAATGGTGTAGCATACAGAAAACCTGTGTATTTTCCCAACAGGATCTAGAAATTGTGGGAAAGACTGAAGAGAATGTACTTGATGGCAATTCATACAGCTATATTAAGCCTTACTTTTCATTATCTCTGTGCTGTATTTCAAAGTTTAAATTTTAGGCAATGTGCTTCAGAAGAAGATAGCCATAGAAGTCTATACCTAGGAAATATCAAGCACTTTTGTGGCACATCACATTCTATGGGAATTCAGATGTTATACAGCATTTGCATACCAGTGGCACATATTATTCAGGATCCATTCATGAGATATCCTTGCTCCAACAGCACTATGTTAGAGAATTTATAGAAAAAAATGTTTACTGGTAAAATCAGCACATAAATAAAGTAATATTTTATAGGCATAGCAATAGCTGATTCCAAAGTGAATATTAAGTCATACTAAAATAATGTTCAGTATGAAATGCAATGACAGGCAATAAAAATGTTGGGTATTGTAGAAACAGTCAGTCAGATTCCAGTTAGGTCAGTGGAAAAAGCTCAGTATAACCAGAATCAGATCTGAAAAAACTGCTGTGGTTTTACTTAATAGCTCTAAGTTCTTGTTTGTTTGTTCAATTCTAATTATTCCACTGGTATTCTTATGAAGGTTCTTGAGAAGAACACAGGCTTAACGCTTTTGTTTCCCTCCCCAAGACACTTTGTCTGAGCAGAGACAAAAGAATTATACTATAAAAGTATTCTCTACACTTTATCTTGATAACTTCACCTTGTAGTTGCTTTAAATGGAGGTTTTCCTCATATTCTTCATAGAAAATAATAATTCATGCATTATGCCACATTAACTAATTGTATCATGAATGTGTATAATTTGCCATGGAGAAGCCAAGAAACTGGGACATAAAGAAAGGAGCCACATTCACTCAAATGTCTCTCACACAAATTTTTAGTATCATTATTTCAGGGAAGTTATTCCCGATTTATCTATGTGAAATTAATCTCACAACCTTTTGCAATGAGTGTGACATTAGAATAAACAAGCCATGGATTTAAGCCTTTAACAAGGCCAGTAGGATCAGAGGAGAGGAAAACAAGCACAAACACATGTTTTAAAGGAATAAACATTTAATTATCTCAACTGTCTCAATGCTTTACAGGAAGAGAAATTGTAATAACTGTACTTATAGGTTCAAATTCATCTCCAACTGCACAACAGTAGGAAAATTCTGAGTACTAATAGTAACTCAACTCATTTTCAATGACTGTGTTTGGTTTTTTAGGAAGATTGAGAAGACAAGAACATTGCAAGATTCTTTTATACATAGAGTTTTTCATCTCATTCTTTCTTTTTTCTCTTGTGCTCTTGACTAGCCAGCCTGGGCAAAAGCACATTCAAGTTCAGAGATGTTTTCCATTTATCTTGATTATTTGAACCTATTGATTTAGATCCAGTCTTAAAGTAAAATACAAGTGTTATCATTAAATGTAAAATCTCGATTGTGGAATTCATAGAATAGATTGGACTAGAGAAAGCGCAGAACTGTCAGTGTCTGATGAGAAGAGTGTCAAAAGAATTGAGGAGATGAAGAGAATATAACCTACACTTGAGTAGACCTTGTTACATTCACTTCTTCAATGTGCAAAGGTTTGCAAAAGCTTAGGTAAGGTACTTGACCTAATTACACAGACTCCCTCGGTCTGTAAAATTAGACAGGGAAAAAAAAACAACCCATAAAGGAAGGTACTTACATCTCTGAGGTCAAACAACACTACTGCCTATCTCAGGTGCAGTTAGAATGAGGAACACTGTGAAGAGAGGCAGGCACCTCCAAAGATAGGTCAACATTCCAAAGGTAGAAGCCATCACTTAAAAGTACTAATAATTCTTTAGTAACCACTGTGTTCCCTTCTCTCCTCTCTGCCCTTTTTTAATTTGTTTTTGTTTCCCTTTTTCTGAAATCATAGAATCATAGAATCATTAAGGTTGGAAAAGACCTCTAAGATCATCAAGTCCAACCGTCTGCCCAACACCACCATGCCCACTAAACCATGTCCCTAAGCGCCTCATCTACACGTCTTTTAAATACTTGCAGGGACGGTGACTCAACCACTTCCCTGGGCAGCCTGTTCCAATGTTTAACCACTCTTTCAGCAAAGAATTTTTTCCTAATGTCCAGTCTAAACCTCCCCTGGTGCAACTTGAGGCCATTTCCTCTCATCCTATCGCTAGTTACTTGGGAGAAGAGACTGACACCCACCTCACTCCAACCTCCTTTCAGGTAGTGGTAGAGCATGATAAGGTCTCCCTTCAGCCTCCTCTTCTCCAGACTAAACAGTCCCAGTTCCCTCAGATGCTCCTCATAAGACTTGCTCTCCAGACCCTTCACCAGCTTCCTTGCCCTTCTCTGGACATGCTCCAGCACCTCCATGTCCTTCTTGTAGTGAGGGGCCCAAAACCGAACACAGTATTCAAGGTGCGGCCTCACCAGCGCCGAGTACAGGGGCACGATCACCTCCCTACTCCTGCTGGCCACACTATTTCTGATACAGGCCAGGATGCCGTTGGCCTTCTTGGCCACCTGAGAACACTGCCGGCTCATATTCAGCCAGCTGTCAACCAGCACCCCAGGTCCTTTTCCGACAGGCAGCTTTCTAGCCACTCTTCCCCAAGCCTGTAGCGTTGCATGGGGTTGTTGTGGCCCAAGTGCAAGACCCGGCACTTGGCCTTGTTGAACCTCATRCAGTTGGCCTCAGCCCATCGATCCAGCCTGTCCAGGTYCCTCTGCAGAGCCTTCTTRCCCTCAAGCGGATCAACACTCCCGCCCAGCTTGGTGTCGTCTGCAAACTTAGTGAGGGAGCACTCAATCCCCTCATCCAGATCATTGATAAAGATATTGAACAAGACCGGCCCCAAAACTCAGCCCTGGGGGACACCGCTCGTGACCGGCCACCAACTGGATTTCMCTCCATTCACSACAACTCTCTGGGCCCGGCCGTCCAGCCAGTTTTTTACCCAGTGAAGACTACACCTGTCTAAGCCATGAGCCGCCAGCTTCTCTAGGAGAATGGTGTGGGAGATAGCGTCGAAGGCTTTACTGAAGTCCAGGTAGACCACATCCACAGCCTTTCCCTCATCCACTAGGCGGGTCACCTGGTCATAGAAGGAGATCAGGTTGGTCAAGCAGRACCTGCCTTTCATGAACCCRTGCTGGCTGGGCCTGATCCCCTGGTTGTCCCGCACATGCCTTGTGAGCACCCTCAAGATGAACCGCTCCATAATCTTCCCTGGCACCGAGGTCAGGCTGACAGGCCTGTAGTTCCCCGGATCCTCCTTCCGGCCCTTCTTGTAGATGGGCGTCACATTGGCAAGCCTCCAGTCATCCGGGACCTCTCCCGTCAACAGGACTGCTAATAAATGATGGAGAGTGGCGTGGCAAGCTCCTCCACCAGCTCCCTCAGCACTCTCGGGTGGATCCCATGCGGTCCCATAGACTTGTGAGCGTCCAGGTGGCATAGCAGGTCGTTCACTGCTTCCTCTTGGATTACRGGGGSTTTATCCTGCTCTCCGTCCCCGTCTTCCAGCTCAGGGGGCTGAATACCCTGAGGATAACTGGTCTGACTATTAAAGACTGAGGCAAAGAAGGCATTAAGTACCTCAGCCTTTTCCTCATCCTCGGTGGCAATGTTCCCCCCCGCATGCAATAGAGGATGGAGATTCTCCTTGGCTCTCTTTTTGTCATTAATATATTTGTAAAAACATTTTTTATTGTCTCTAATGACAGCGGCCAGATTGCATTCTAGCTGGACTTTTGCCTTTCTGATTTTCTCTCTGCATGACCTAACGAGATCCCTGTACTCTTCTTGAGTTGCCTGCCCCTTCTTCCACAAGTGGTAAACTCTCCTTTTTTTCCTGAGTCCCAGCAAGAGCTCCCGGTTCAGCCAGGCTGGTCGTCTTCCCCACCCGTTCTTCTTACGGCWCATGGGGACAGCCTGCTCCTGCGCCTTTAAGACTTCCTTCCTGAAGAACATCCAGCTTTCCTGGACCCCTTTGCTCTTCAGGACTGTCTCCCAAGGGACTCTCTCGACCAGTGTCCTGAACAGGCCAAAGTCCGCCCTCCAGAAGTCCATGGCAGTGGTTTTGCTGGCTCCCTTCCTTACTTCACCAAGAATTGAGAATTCTATCATTTCATGGTCACTAAGCCCAAGACGGCCTCCGACCACCACATCTCCCACCAGTCCTTCTCTGTTTGTAAACAGCAGGTCGAGCAAGGCAGCTCCCCTGGTAGGCTCCCTCACCAGCTGCATCAGGAAGTTGTCTTCCACACACTCCAGGAACCTCCTAGACTGTTTCCTCTCTGCCGGGTTGTATTTCCAGCAGACGTCCGGGAAGTTGAAGTCCCCCACGAGAACAAGGGCTAGCAATTGCAAGACTTCTGCCAGCCACTTGTAGAATGCTTCATCGGCCTCTTCATCCTGGTTGGGTGGTCTATAATAGACTCCCAGCAGGATATCTGCCTTGTTGGTCTCCCCCCTCATCCTTACCCATAAGCACTCGACCTTATCATCATCACAATTGTTGAGCTCTAGACAATCAAAACGCTCCCTAACATACAGAGCCATCCCACCGCCTCTCCTTCCTCACCTGTCCCTTCTGAAGAGTTTATAGCCATCCATTGCAGCACTCCAATCGTGAGAGTCATCCCACCATGTTTCTGTGATGGCGACTAAGTCATAGCTATCCCGCCTCACAATGGCTTCCAGCTCCTCCTGTTTGCCGCCCATGCTGTGTGCATTGGTGTAGATGCACTTGAGCTGAGCTATAGATTTCGCCCCCATCATTGGCATGCCACCCCTAGGGTCATCTCTAGTGAGCCTGGTTTTATCCCCTTCCCCCTTCGAACCTAGTTTAAAGCCCTCTTGATAAGCCCTGCCAACTCGAGAGCGAGAATCCTTTTCCCCCTGTGAGACAGCTGAACTCCATCTGTTGCCAGCAGGCCCGGTGCCGTGTAAACCTCCGCATGATCAAAAAAGCCAAAATTCCACTGATGGCACCACCCCTGAGCCACATGTTGATCAGGTGTGTTTTCCTGTTCCTTTCAGTATTCTTCCCTGCCACTGTAGGGATTGAGGAAAACACTACCTGTGCTCCTGATCCTTCAACCAATCRCSCCAGTGCCCTGAAGTCCCTTTTGACCGCTTCTGGACTTCTCTCTGCAACCTCATCGCTGCCAGCCTGTATAACCAATAGCGGGTAGTAATCAGAAGGCTGTACCAGACCAGGGAGTTTCCTAGTAATGTCTCTAACCCGGGCCCCAGGGAGGCAGCAGACTTCCCTGTGGGATGGGTCTGGTCGGCGTATTGGGCCCTCTGTTCCCCTCAGAAGGGAATCGCCTATGACAATTACCCTCCTTTTTTTCTTAGCAGAGGCAGTCATAATGTGTGGGGCTGTAACTTGCTTTTAGCAGTTCTGTTGAAGGAATAGAGAAAATCTTGACTGCTTCTTTATTTCCAAACCTATTCCCAATATCTGTAACGAAGTTGAGCTATGACAACCATGAATTTCTTGTTGGGATGTTCTCATCCTAGCATGGAGCACCTCTTAAGATGCATCATTGCTCAAACATAGACTTGGCATCCTGAAAAAGCCTTCAAGGAAGCCAGATTTTATTATTTGCACCATTCCAAGGGCAATTTGTCTTTTTCCCCTCCTTTACAGAAGAAACATGTTAAAAGAGAAAGAGGAGCTGCTTTAGAAGTGAGCTAAAGAACTAGCATCATGTATTATGCATGATAGCAGCAGCAGTCCTAGTGAAAGTCCAAACTTTGAATCATCCTAATATAAGCTGGGTATTGAATGTCAGATTGAGTAAACTGAACTGAAAATGAAAGCTAGTATGTCCTTTACCTCTTTTTAAAAGTTATTTAATGGGTACATTGAGATGAAGAAGACAGGCAGCTGATTAACTCAACTCTTTTGCAATGACATGACCCAGTTGTCATGTTGGTCACCATAGAGAAGGCTGATGAATGGCTGCAGCTGGGTTACATTTTACATTGGTCCTCCAAATAAACCAAGTAACTAGTAACAATAAACAAGAAACTAGTAATAACCTCCCAAAAGTAACAAGTGGTAATGTCCATTTATTCAGTTTGAAAAAAAATATTTTCTAAACATTTGGAAAGTTTTCTCTGTTACTTTCAGTCAGCAGATAGAAAGAACAAAAAGAAATGTACCATGCAATATTGTTATGTAAAGATAAAAATAAAAAAAATAAAACCAGGGGAACAAAATCTAGTAATATGCCAATTTTTTTCAGTTCTGCTTCTCCTACACTCAGTTAAACTTTTTTGGATGATCTAGCAAGATTCTGAGTGTCTTCAGCTTCAGAAGGATCGGTCTACTGTTTGCAGGACCAGGTCACATGAAAGAATAACCTTTTCATTAGTATTTGAACATTGTCACTTCTGACTGAGATCAGATTAGGGTTGGTTTGTTTATTTGTTTGTTTGTTTTTATATAAAGAAAGAAGTAAATATAAATGCAAAGACATAAAAATAGATAAATAAAATTATGTATATAAATAAAATAAAAATTTAAAATAATATAACAATGAACATATAAAATCATATATCCATACATAAAACAAAATTAAAAATATGTGTAAGATATTAAAAATATAAAAATATATTAAAAATAACCATCGCCAAAGAATATTCCAGAACCACAGAAGTGTCTGGATGCCTTGGCCCTCCTTTCAGTTGAAAAGTAGTTAATTTAAAATGCTAGACTTCTGTTTCAGAGCAGTGGAAGGTTTTGCTGAGCCTTTTGTAGCACACATCACACACAGGCTATTTTTCTGAGCGCAGGCTCAGAGGGATGTGATCTGCTGGAGTCAAAGTACAAAGCACAAGTAAGAAAACATGCTTTTGCTTCAGCTACTTTCTCTTCCCTTTTTGTCCTTCTTTATTCAGATGGAGCTGCTTCTTCAGTCTTTCAGGCTCAGTCATGCTGTTTGATTTTCTTTTTGAAGGAGAAAAAGGCTCTGGGACCAGAAACACTGGTATTTTTTGTGTTGATGCAAATGAGGTTAGAAGTTAGCTTAAATGTCCAGTCAGAGCATTTCCCTGAATAGGAGAAACTTGTGGTGACACAGAGCAGCCAAAACTTAACAGTTCCCTGCCCCCCTCATCTCTGACACAAAGAATAGGCACAGTGAAGAGGGCATGATCAAAGCATTCAGCCCTCATTGATTGCCTACAGAAATCTATGTTTAAATCAAAAGGGTTTTGAGCCACAGTATTTAATTTCAAGGATTAAGCTGAGGGTGAAGCAGCCATGTCATTGGTAAAATTGCTTATTTGACAAGCAGATTTTACTTCTTTCTTATTTAATAAAAAGATTAATCTAGAATGGCTACTAATTAGAACCTCTAGACTATAAGATAACTGTGATGTCATATGCTCACTGTCTACTCTTTGCAATCATCTTTGTGATTCTACAACTCTTGCCAATTAAAAGGGTTTTAAAATTTTGCAGATGTCTGAAAAATGCATTTAATTTTGTCAGCCATGGTCATGTCAGGCTCTGGTTTTTTGCCATCACCTAACTATAAATACGAAAGTTCATATGCCTTATACAGAGTGGGACCTAAATGGCTGTTCAATTCTGAGTTATAAATTTTACATTACAACATTTCAAAAATAAAATTGTCTAGAAAAATACACTTAAAATACTGAGAAAATCCAGTTTCATATATTTTTTCTTTAAATGTGTCACTCCACATGTATTTGAAAAGAAACGCAAGCACATTACGTAACTTTACTAGTCTGAGTATTGCCTTTGCAATCTTCATCAGCATGTACACTTTCCAAGTACAAATGCAAGATCTGCCATACATTTCCCATTATGAAGCCTTAATTCCCCAGAGGGACTATGTTTAGACTGTCAGTTTCACCTGGAAAGCACTCAGAAATAACACTAATTACTGGCAATGTAAAACCAAAAAATAAAGGCAGTGAGAGAATCTCTGCTATGTGTTAAATTTTGAGTTTCATTTTGTGAAGGTAAGAACTATAATTTTGCAGGAGGAGAAAAAAGGAAAGAGAAAGAAAGAAAGAGAAAGAAAGAGAAAGAAAAAAAGAAAGAGAAAAAAGAAGAGAGGAAGAAAGGGAGGAAGGGAGAAAGGGAGGAAGAAAGCTGAAGAACCACCCATAGGTTGATTAATTGATTAAAATCTTTTATGATGTTTTAGATGGTTTACAGACAGTTACAGGAGTCCTCAGTTTCTGTAGACTGGTTCCACTTTCGTTCTGTGGTACAAAGTGAATCATTTCAGAGCTGGACATGAAAGAAGGTTCTATCACCATAAAGCTTTCTGTATTTATAACAGTAACTTCATCAGAATAAAACTGTTACAGTTTTTCCTAGGAAACAATAGTCCACTTTCCTACCCCATACTACCTAGAAGAGATGGTTACCTCATGGTTAGGTTTTGCATGAGACTAACCACAAGTTCCAGATCTTGAACCCATTTACAGATCTCTAACCAGGTATGCAGTAGATGTACATTACTGATCAATGGTTTCCTCATCTCTTGTGTTGGGATGTGCTCCATGACTGCGAGAGCATGGACAATACAAAAAAAAGTAACTGGATTTTTTTCTATACCAGCTGAAAATAACTCTCTCTTTTCTGAAAAATCTACTGTTGAAACATATTGCCAGTAAAAATTTAATGGAGTCTGTTAAATTCCTTCAAAATTTTATTTTGAAAAATCTGGTTTTTCTGGTGTAAATATTGTATTAGAAACTACCCAACAAGTTTGCCTTATTACTGGCAATTACCAAATCCCTTGAGGCAACATAATATTTTCTTATCTTTTTCATCTCTTGATCATGTATCGTCATCTTTAGTTTGCAGCAGTTGCATGCTTTCAAAGAACATATTGAATAGTCAATTATTTACTATTTTCAGCTCTTTCAACATGTTTTTTTTTTTGTTTGAGGCAAAAAAACAAGAAGCTTCATTCAAGAGTCTTTGTGTTTGAGTTACCTAATAGTAATCTTGGAGAGTTCTTCTTTCACAGCTGTAAAGGTGAACATTTGCCAAATTCTCAGACATGTACCCCACATACTTTCTGAAATTTTGAATGAGCAAGACTTTTGAAAATATGGATTTCCTTGTTAATGAAGATTCTATTACTAGTTTATGCAGAACTGAACAACACATAAATGGGTTTGCATTAAAAAATAGTTATTCCTTTCAATGAGAAATAAAAAACAAGCCTAAAACAGACCAGTTGGCATTTAAGACTCATTTGTTATTTTATTTCTGTAATGCTTGTTGATTATGATAATTGATCACTCCAATAATTTCAAAGAGATAATTAATTGGTAAAAGTAATTTAGTTGCCTTTTATGTGAAATATTCTTAATTAACAAAGAACATTTAAATAAATTACCATAATACTGAAGGTCACACAAATATTAGCAGCAGTTGTGCTCACTGTTGCATAGATACATATTTCTACATAGAGACAGAAGGAATAAAATTAATTTTAATAAAATGAAAATAATATGTTTCTTTCATTGAAATTTCACTACAAGCATCTTATTCTACTTGGCCTTTTAGCTAAGATCAAATCTAATGTCAGTTTAATATTAGATATGGCAATGTAATTTAATCTACTTTCTACTTTGACAAAGCTGGACCAACAACTTGATTTGGTCTCTCCTTTCTTCAAATACTGTAATTATTTTTTGCTGTGAAATCAATCAAATGTGATGAGAAAGTGACATACCAAAGGTTAACTGACACTATGACTCCTGAACTGTATTGTACACAATGACACTGTCACAGATCTTTTTCCTGCTACCATTTCCTTATCGAACTTTGTGGGAATTAGGGTGCTTTCTTGGGTGACTGGTAATAAAGCTTCCTCAGGCAGAGTAAGGAGAGAACTTTGCATTTTCCACTTTCCAGGTGATAGCTGAGTCATTACTGCTGACAGCAGAAAAGATGTAGGGGGAATTACCTTCTTCTTCACTGTGTATTGAAATGAAGTCACAGTTGTTACAGCAGTTTGCATGGAGGTGAACCAACAACCATGTTAGAAAGACTTCCTTCAAGAAATTTAGGAAAAGCATTAGTTTCAGGATTCCAAAGTCAAAATGTCAAAATGGTGTAAAGTAAAAGCAAAAGACTAGAGATCTTTTTGTCTAACATCTTTTTTATACACATTAAATATTAGACTTTCAAATCAAGATTAGATTCAATTTCAACTGAAGTTGTGACCTTCTACAGCTGAAGAAAAAAGTGTTAAGTTGATGACAAGATTAATGATATTTACATACCAAATGACAGAACTAAAGCTCGAGTACTGATTAAAGATAATTAGTCAGTGTAATGCCATTTTGAACCTATGTAAAATTTTATAAAATCAACAAATAGTCAGAGTTTGGATACGTTCTGAATCCATAAGCAGTAAGGATGTATTTGCAAAGGTGTCATCATTTTTACTTATTTGTTTGCTCATGAAGACCATCTTTTCTTCTGTTCTTTCAGTAGTTCCTGAGTGCCACTATGACTTCAGCTATAGTTGTGGAGGAAAAATATTTATGAAAATCACCCTTGTATAATATATCCTCTTGAAAAAGCAAATAAAACTGTTCCATCAGCTCTAGAACTAATGAAGCAAAATTTCACATGGATTAGTATCTTGACTTTGACTGAATTTGGTATTCAAGGAACTAGGTCTGATTGAAGCTTTTTTCATGGTATCTGTGCTACTTTTTCTAGGGTGTCTGAAAACTTTTCTTCAGACAGGGAACTGACATGGTCTGCCTAATCTGCTTGGCCACATAAATGATTAAGATCATAATTAACTTTGACTCCGTAATCACCCTGTTAAAAATTGAAAGAAATCCATCAATAAGTTCAAAAGGAAAGGATTCATCCATGGAAAAAGTGAGTTTGTCTATGCATAGTTTCCACAAGAAGTCAGGTTACAAAAGAATGAGGAATTTGCAAAAGTAATTTATGCTCTAATTTGACGGTTTTCTCAGAGAAATGAAAGGGAATTAACACATACCTAAAAACACAAAGGCTTTGTAGCTGTGACAATCTAAGTATATAAAAGTAGCAAAATATGTAGGAAGAAAGAAAGTATTTTAATAGGCAAACCGTTAGTGTTGGAAACAGACACATTTTCAGTCATGCTAGCCCTTCTGTGAAACACCTCCCCGACTACTCTTGCCAACAGATAGACAAAGCATAAAGAGAAGGTGCCAGTAGCCATTCATACTTTCTGATCTGTTTCTGTGTCACTTAAATGTGTGCAAAAACTCTCATTAATATGAAGGGGGTTGATGGAAATCCTAGCTCTGTTAGTCTTTCAGTCAAACAGTTGCTCAGTTATTTTAAAGATTTTGTACAAATATATTTCAAAAACAACAGTGGAAGCTTTACATGTTATCGAGTAGAAATCCTGAGCCCCAGGAGTGAACACTGCTTTGGTGGTAAACTGAATTCTCGCCTGGCTTATTTGCGTACATCACCCTGATGTTTCAAACTTCCTTATAGTGCCATAAATGACATATTTCTGTGTGTGTGTAACCTAATCAACCACAAAAACAGCCAAATGGACTCAAAGGGGTCTCTCTGTTGCTTTTCTGTTAATGCTCTTTTGTGTCTAACTGCTTTGGGTTTTGATCAAAAGCAGAAATATTAAAGAACTACAAAAAAGGTTTTTTTCAAAATGGTTCTTATCTATGGAATCATTCACAGAATCCTTAGAAGGCATCTAATACAGGAATGTGAGCTATTTATCCTACCTCTTCAGAGGTTTACCAACCATTACTTTTCATGAAATAATTACGTTTAGGGTAACACTGATCAAGAAAACAATATACTGCAATCCTTCTTTAAATAGACATTCCCAGGCTATAACAATAAAAAAGGAAGGCAGAGTATTAAAACTATACTATTAAATTTCATTAATCTTCTACAAATCAGAAAGGGTTAACAGCAGCAAGAAAAAAAAAGCGGTCCTTAAAAACAAAACAAAACCCTATCTAATTTATACTTTGGAGTAAGGCTGTTTTGTACAGACGCCAAATAGAATTTACTCAGACTACAGAAACACCAACACAAATATTTAATGGAAAAAAACTCAGTGCATTCTTAGCTCACTAGTCTCACAGGAAATTAATGGTACTGGTAACTAAATAATTAGAAATGGGAATTTGTGAACATCTTTATTAACCTTATATTAATTTGCAAAATGAGAAAAGAAAATAAAGAGAAAATTTTGCTCCCAAAAATTACTGTGTATAATATACAGAATAAATTGCAGCTGTAATAAAAAAGGATCTGTTTCTTTCATTTATAAAAGACAGAGTTATAAACCAAAAATCATTATAAACCGTTAAGTCAAAACTATTAAATCACCTCAATTATTACCTTCATATGAAATATTTCACTTTCAGTAATGAGGGGTTAAACCAATAAAATTATACCTTCATAGGCTGGGGAGAAAATGTGTATTGTATTTTCAATTTTTACAGTAATAAGAGATTAGGTAGGAAAACATATCTTCATATCAGGAGATGTGTCATTGCAGCTCTACCTTTCAAAGTCTCTTTAAAGCAGGCTTCCTTGATCTCTGTGAGGAACAGAGGAGAATGTTATAGCTATAGGGGCTTGATCTTGCAAGCTGTCTAAGCCTTGCTGTAAGAAGTGCAAAACGTCAAATAAGTACCACTGAACACTTAGGACAGATTGTGAACCATTTATTCATACTAGTAAGCAATTAGATGTCACGTTGGCTCCTGTTCAAGAAAACATTTGAGTATGTGCTGAGTTTGAAGTCAGTGGGGCTTAAGTATGCCCAGCGGGATTTCCCTGAGCTGAGACCCATAATAAAAATTGATTCTTAGCAAAAGGAGATTCACAATCTGGTCTTCATTGCTCACTAATTTTGTAGGGTAAGAAGCTTCCATACACGGAGAGAAACTAGGACACTGTTAATCACGCCAAGTAAACCTCTATAACTCTGCTAAATGTACAAGACTGAGGAGAAAGAGAAATCTTTATGGTAGAGGGATAGATACATTCTAGAGTACATACACTTAAAAGGCTTACAGTGACTGTATCTGTACAGGAAGCATTTTCAGGGTTTTTAGCCATTTCTACTGTCAACAGAGTAAGAGGTGTTCTTGATTATGCTGAGGAAAATTGGAGTAAAGGCAGCTGTGCAGAGCAGCCTCTGAAAGAAATGCTTTCAAAGTTTCTATTGAAAAGGCTGTTTCTCAGAGGCAGCTGCTCAATGCCTCATGATGTATTCAAGGCACAGCCTCCTTGCTTGGCCCATCACCCTGCTGCACCTGCTCCTCTCAGCTCACTTCACCTGAGTAGATCGTGACAAGAGTAACAAAGCGCTGTGCTCCGGCATCCTACAGAAAGCTCAGCGATGCTTTCCCTACCTCCTCAGCTGTACCACTGCAGAGCCAAGCTCCTGGTTATACACTGTATTTGCTCAGAGCATCAGGTACTAGCTATCTGTTTACCTTCCTTTCATTCCTCCCTGCTGCAATTTCTCTTTACGGCTAAGCGACTCCTGTATGAGAAGTGCCTTGCTACTGCTCAGAATTTTAATAAGGTGCCTGAGATCTTTCTTCCATTACAAGTCTCAGGGGATGGTATTAATATCTCACTAATTTCAGATATCTTTACATTTGGCAAAGGTACTACCAGGCAAATTACAAGTGTATTTATTGGCAAATGACAACATTTATCATCAAGATCTATTGAAAGATGTCCATGACAGCAATTTACCGCAGTCGTATGACTTAGAGCCCTGTGCTACCTCCATCAGTTACCTGAGGTTAGGTCTAGCATCCACTTTTAAAATCCCTGCTTTTAGTCAGGTCACACAGTGTTCTTTCTGCATAGTGGGTACCAGAGGCTAGAAGATGTGCCCTGAGATTTCCAAAACATCAGTAATCTTTATCCTGGTCACCTGACGAGTCCTCTTTCACTTTTCGTTGGTTCCAGAATGCTACTACATTGACAAATATTTATTATATTTTTTAAACACACTAATTCCAAATGTTTCATATTAAAAAGTATCACAGTAAATTAGAACAGCAAAAACTATAAATCTATAACTCATTATAAATAAAGTTTGAAATATGTACTTTTGCTGCAAATATTTTTCATGACCTTCAAAGCTTGTAGTCCTCTTTTCTAAATATTCTTCAAGATTTGAGCTGACTATGGAAGATTTTTTATTTTTGTCAATAGAGTGGAATCCTTTAGAGCTGGTTTCCTCTGTTTGTTTGTTACACTAATGGAAGAGCTTCCTCGGCTGTGTTATTAGTACATCTCAAGCAATTAGAATGAAAATGTTGCAAAAGTTCAAAAAAGAAGGTGGTTTGCTTGGATTTAGCACATTTATGATAATAATAGGGACTGAAAGGTTATAAAGGAACTTTTAATTAGATATAAAATTTATCCTGCAAATCTCTAGCAACATAATTAACTGCACTTCCATAGGATTTGCTATACTGAGCACATACAACATACAGATATGCTATAGTTTGTGTCATTTATTGCACAGCTTTAATTATTAATTTTACTACGGTTTGAATAAACCTAAGCAAAACTTGAAGCAGTAAAATTTGACTTACAGTAAAATACTCTTGCAACTTGTATCACAGGGCTCCATCAGACTTGTTTGGAGAAGGGCTGAGTGTCATTGAGAATAATTTGGGCAGTAAGCAAACTGCAGACACAGATCAAGACAGCAGAGCTTTAGATGTTAAACAAATCTTACATTTAGCAAATTCACACTCTGCTAAAGATGAATTATTCTCCAGGATGCAGTTAAGAACCTCTCTGATGAAAAAACCATGTGTTGTGACATTCAGAAAATGATCACACTGTGCCTTTAAAATTTCCTATTTCTTTCAGGCTTGTACAGAGGAGATTCAGGCAACTCTGTTTTATTTTTCTAAACAAGGAACCAAGAAGGTTCTCCTAGATCCTTTCTGCATCAAGAAACAACACTGGATCTTTTGTTGGGACTTCAAATCACTAGATTAAAGCGCCTGAACTTTCCAGAATCTGAAGCAAACAACCAAGCTGCCTTGCTATTTTTCTGTAGCACTTTACCATTTCTTTAGAATGCTGTGGCAAATCTACATGTTTACTATAGTATTTTATTTTGTCTCTCAAAGGAAAACTGAAACTTGGGGATTTATGAGAGGAAAAAATAATTAGCAGGGAGTATTCTATCTGGGACTACACAGGGGACACATAAAAAGAATGAGATTATTTTCTCCCACAAATCAAAGATTTTAGAGGAATCTATTATACATCCTGTCCTCTCCATTGTCTGCTGTCTTTCATCTTTACTCTTGCCCAGATACACTGTTGCCACTCTCCAGATACAGAGCCTATATTTATGGGGATTCTGCAGTGCCAAAAGAAAAATATACAAAAATAATGGAACTCATCCCTCTAGGACGAAAAACAATCAGCCTGAAGGGTATTCTTCACAGATGTTGCAGGAACAGTCCTCTCCACAGTGAGGGCACGATTTCTGCTGAACATATATGAAGCATAACTTTTGATACTAAAAGCATTTTTTTTTTCAGGAAGAGAGAATTAAAAATCACTGAAAAAAAATCAGGTAGTAGCAGGACTCAGTTATAAAGATAATCCTCTCTCTACAGAGTCCTAGGTAGTCAGAATAGCAGTTGTAGTGTCTCAGAGCAAATAAGATTTTCAGACTTCTAAAATGGGTGGTTTATTTTTCATTATCAAGATTTTCCTCTTATTTTTTGCAGTAACCTGAGTGTGTATTTCAAAGATTTCACAGTTTTGTTATTCAGCAACTATTTTGGCAAAACTACAATGGACTGGCCATTGATTTCAAAATTACTTTATTGTGTAATTTGAGAGCACTCAGAGAATCTGACTCAACAGTCGGAGGCAGCTGGTTGGAACAGGTGTTGCAGAAAATTATAATCCTACTTTGATTAATCCTGTGGTTTTTTTTTTTACAACGACCCTCCAGTTATGCATGACAGGTATCCAAATGATCAAACATATAGAGTCAGTAGTAACAATCTGAGGTATTGTCAGGAGAAACATCAGGAATGATTGCAAGCATGTGAGCCAAAAGAATTTGATTTTCAGGGAGAAAGATTTTCATAAAGTCCTCCTCTACTCATGCATTTGCTGGAAAATGCAGGTTTGTTTCTAACAGCTCAGGTTTCACTGCTCATTTTCAAAACAGCTTTCACATGAAGGATAATTGGAATACAAAATAAAAATTACATTAATCAATAGTGAACATGGTGTAACAGTTGAGTAAGGGAGATTAAAAGCTAGTTTAATGCACTCTAAGGCCTTTACTCTTTTATCAGTGATACAAGCAATAAAACCACTAGGATCAAATGTGTAGCTAAAGCTTGAATGTTCTAATCTTCAGCTATTCCCAGAGTCTTAAGGTGACTAGATACGTTGGTTACCTCACTTGGTATCAGTTTGGACCAACTTAAAACTTTATAAAGGAGCATGATTTTAAGAAAATTCAGAGGTCCCACTCAGTGAAATCAGATACCTTTGAAAAACCTCACTGTATTGTCACAAAGCAAAGTTTGATCTGTGGGCTGCCTGCTACTGAAGAAGTGGGGGCAGCAAGTCTTGTGACAACTGATATGCATTATCTAATGCATAGTCTTAGAAACATTTTTAAACCTTGGGTTATTTCTCTTAGATTGGGAGGGGCAGAGAAAAGTGTGACCCACAAAAGCAGTACTCTGCTTCAGTCCCCACCCTCCAGCATTACAATCAAAAATAGATATGAAGCTTTAGCAGCTGTAGACACCCACAAGCAAGGGCTGCAAGGAGAAACTGTACCAGCAGCACACAGTGGATACCACAAAAAGAAACGAAAAGTGCTCGTAGTGGGTGACTCTCTGTTAAGGGGCACTGAGGCACCCATCTGCTGGCCTGACAGGGAGTCATGAAAGGTATGCTGCCTTCCAGGAGCTAAGGTCCAAGATGTTGCCGAGAGGGTGCCACAACTTGTCAAGAGCACCGACTACTATCCATTGCTACTCTTTCATGTGGTCACGAATGACACCGCAGGCAGGAACCTGGGCAGAATCAAGGAAGACTACAAAGCCCTGGGGGTGCAAGTGAAAAGTATTGGTGCCCAAGTTATCTTTTCTTCCATTTTACCAGTTAGAGGAAAGGGTGCAGCCAGAAATAGACGTATAATGCAAATCAACTTCTGGCTTCATGGCTGGTGCCATCGTGAGGGTTTTGGCTTTTACGACAAGGGGACATTCTTCGATGACTATAGCCTGTTAGGAAGGATGGGATCCACCTGCCTAGAAGAGGCAAGGGAATCTTTGGCAGCAGGCTGGCCAACTTGCAAGGTAGACTTTAAACTGAAGGACTTGGGGGGTGGCACCCAAAGTGGCAACACTCACGCCATTGCAACCAACTGGGGAATAAGCCAGGCCAACCAGAGCAGCAACAAACGTTCCTTAGCTGCCTCCCAAGATGAGAACCGGAAGACCAACCACCTCTAGCGTATGTTGTCCAGGTTTCAGCTGGGATAGAGTTTTGTTCCTAGTAGCTGGTACAGTGCTATGTTTTGGATTTAGTATGAGAAGAATGTTGATAACACACTGATGTTTTTAGTTGTTGCTAAGTAGTCTACTAGTCAAGGACTTTTCAGCTTCCCGTGCTCTGCCAGGTGCTTAAGAAGCTGGGAGGGAGCATAGCTGGGACAGCTAACCGAACTGGCCAACAGGGTATTCCATACCATGTGATGTCATGCTCAGCATATAAAGCTGGGGGAAGAAGAAGGAAGGGGGGGATGTTCAGAGTGATGGCGTTTGTCTTCCCAAGTAACCGTTACGCGTGATGGAGCCCTGCTTTCCTAGTGGTGGCTGAACGCCTGCCTGCCGATGGGAAGTAGTGAATGAATTCCTTGTTTTGCTTTGCTTGCGTACACGGCTTTTGCTTTCCCTATTAAACTGTCTTTATCTCAACCCATGAGTTTTCTCACTTTTACCCTTCCTATTCTCTCTCCCATCCCACTGGGTGGGGGGAGTGAGCGAGTGGCTGTGTGGTGCTTAGTTGCTGGCTGAGGTTAAACCACGACAATGTATACCAATGCACACAGCCTGGGGAACAAACAGGAGAAACTGGAGCTTTGCACCCAGTCAGTAAGTTATGATATACATAGGAATAACTGAAACATGGTGGGGCAACTCACATGACTGGAGGATCGCGATGGATGCCTGTTTCGTAAAGACAGGTAGGGAAGAAGAGGAGGAGGAGTCACGCTCTAAGTCAAGGCGAAACTTGAATGTATAGAAGTCAACTACGACAATTGTGGAAGCCCTATCGAATGCCTCTGGGTCAAGATCAGAGGGGTCGTCTCCAAGGGGGATCTTACAGTAGGTATCTGCTACCAACCTCCAAACCAAGACGACAAGGCCAACGAAGCAACCTTTGGGTCACTTAAACAAGTTTCGGGTCAACAGAACTTGGTTCTTATGGGTGAMTTCAACCACCCAGACATTTGTTGGAAGAACAATACAGCAGCTCACATGTCAYCCATCAAGTTCCTGGAATGCGTAGAGGACTGCTTCCTCATACAAATGTTAGATGTGCCAATCAGGAGTGAGGCACTGCTGGACTTGCTACTCACAAACCAAGAAAACCTGCTTTGTAATATCTCGGCTAGTGATAGCCTTGGCTGCAGTGGTCACAATATTGTGGAGTTTGGGATYCTGCTGAGCACGCTGAAGGTTAGTACTAAGACAAAGATTTTAGATTTTAGAAGAGCAAACTTCAGCTTGCTCAGAGCTCACTTGGGAGGGATTCCATGGGAAGCTGCTATGGAGGATAAAGGAAGTTTATCCCAGCAAGTGCTGGGAGTTTTTCAAGAACGCTCTCCTGGAAGCACAAAAACAGTTCATCCCCTTTAAAGGTAAGGGAAGTAGGTGGAGCAAGAGACACCTTTGGCTTAACTGCGAGCTTCTGAGTCTGCTCAAAACCAAAGGAGAAGCTTACCAGAGATGGAAAAGCGGACAAATAGCCATTGAGAACTACAAGGTCATTGCCAGGGCGTGCAGAGATGCAGTTAGAAAAGCAAAAACTCAGCTCAAATTGAAATTGGCCAGAGATATCAAAAACTACAAGAAAGGGTTCTTCAGGTACATAAACAAGAAGCAGAAACAGAAGGAAAATATTGGCCCACTGTTAAACAGGAGAGGTGAATTAGTCAGCAACAACGCTGAAAAGGCAGAGGTTCTCAACACTTTCTTCACCTCTGTCTTTACCAGCACTGCTGGGCCCCAGGCCTTGGGAACAAAAATCCAGGCTGATGCAAACACAGACCCACTGTCAGTGAAGGAAGAGTTGGTATGTGAACTATTACAGGAGCTTGACCCCTACAAATCTATAGGCCCTGACAGTATCCACCTGAGGGTGTTAAGAGAGTTGGCTGACGTCGTTGCGAGGCCACTCTCCATAATCTTTGAGAAGTCATGGAGATCGGGGGACATCCCAGAAGACTGGAAGAAGGCTAATGTCACCCCCATCTACAAGAAGGGCTTAAAGGAGGATCCAGGAAATTATAGGCCCATCAGCCTTACTTCAGTCCCTGTGAAAGTTATGGAATGAATCCTCCTGGGGGCTATCACAAGTCAAATGAAGCACATGATTGGGAAAAGTCAGCACGGATTCACGAAGGGCAAATCGTGCTTGACAAACCTGATCGTCTTCTATGACAAATTAACCTGCTTGGTTGATGTGGGGCGAGCAGTGGACATTGTCTACCTGGATTTCTCCAAGGCTTTCAATACAGTTTCCCACAGCCTCCTTCAAAAGGACTAAAGAAACTGATGCATTGTGGTCTAGACAAGTGGTTTGTGCAGTGGGTGCGTAACTGGCTGACAGGCCACACCCAGAGGGTGGTGGTAAATAGCTCCTTTTCAAACTGGCAACCTGTCACAAGTGKGGTCCCCCAGGGATAGATATTGGGCCCAACACTGTTTAAYATCTTCGTAAGTGATCTGGGTGATGGGATCAAGTGTACCCCGATGAAGTTTGCCAATGATACCAAACTGAGTGGGGAAGTGGACACTTTGGAAGGGAGAGCCACCCTGCCAGGAAGGCCTGGATAGGCTGGAAGAGTGGGCTAACAAGAACCTTATGAAGTTCAACAAGGACAAGTGYAAGGTCTTGCACCTGGGAAAACATAATCCAGCAGTGCAACACGGGCTGGGATCTACCCGGCTTGGGAGCAGCTCTGTGGAAAGGGACCTGGGGGTCCTGCTGGACAGCAAGCTCAATATGAGTGAACAGTGTGCAGGTGCGGCAAAGAAAGCCAACGGGATGCTGGGTTGCATCAACACGGGCATCACCAGCAGAGATAAAGAAGTCACTATCCCACTCTACTCAGCACTTGTCTGGCCACACCTGGAACACTGTGTTCAGTTTTGGTCCCCACTATACAAAAAAGATGTGGACAGGCTGGAGAGGGTCCAGAGAARGGCCACAAAGATGATCAAAGGACTGGGAAGCCTGCCACATGAGGAAAGGCTGAGAGAAYCAGGTTTGTTCAGCCTTGAGAAAAGAAGGCTTAGGGGAGACCTTATCACCATGTTCCAGTATTTAAAGGGTRGCTACAAAGAATATGGAGACTCCCTTTTTACAAGGAGTCACATGGAAAAGATAAGGGGTAATGGGTACAAGTGACTCCTGGGGAGATTCCGATTGGACACAAAAGGAAAATTTTTCACAATGAGAACAATCAACCTTTGGAATAATCTCCCCAGGGAAGTGGTGGATTCCCCAACATTGGACACTTTTARGATTCAGCTGGACAGGGTGCTGGGCCATCTTGTCTAGATCGTGCTTTTGCCAAGAAAGGTTGGACCAGATGATCCTTGAGGTCCCTTCCAACCTGGCATTCTATGATTCTATGATTATCAGATAGTCAAAGTAAAATAAAGATCTGTTTGTTTCATACATGATCTATTTTTATTTTTAAAGGGTTCTCTATTAAAAATCAGAGAGCAACTAGGGTTTTTTTACTGAAAAACTGCATTTTCCAACTCAATGCCAAAAACTGCAAGAAAAACTGTGTTCCAAGAGGAAAGCAAATGCTATTTCCATTCTCAGCAAAGGGTGAACAGGAAGAACTGGATACTACAAATAAAATTACTAAAGCCAGCAAGCAGAATGCACTTCAATATATTTTACAGTTTTACAGCACTTCACCCAGGATGTCCTGGAGCTTTGGAAAGCTACAGCTTGTCCCTGAACCTACCCCATTTATTTTACCTCACAGTATTCCTTCAGATAAGCAGAAAAGGATCAGAGGGATTAACGCCTGGTTTTCAATGGTTTTAGGCACTTGCAATTCCAACTGAAATCATGAGAATTAAATTGTCTTGATGAGCAAAGTGAGAACAGAAGTTGAATTACTGTTTAAATCATCTATCTATAACAGTAACATTGACAGAAAAGGAACTCACACACCCCACCCCCACAATCAGGCAAAAGTTAGATAAAACTGAGTGTAAAGTGTTTATGTGAGTGAGGAGCATCGAGCGGTGGGGGTGTTCTCCCTCTTAGTACAAGACACATATGCAAGATAAGCTTCTTGACAATCAATATTTGACCTGTATCCGTAGATTTGACTCCGAGACCTGTGATTACACACTTTTGGCAGCTTGTCATTTTAATTACATTTATTTATTTATTTTAGTGGTTAACGGCTTTTTTGGCACCATGCACGGCAGTTATCCAGATGGTCATCTGTTGTAAGGTCAAGCAAAATAAACAAAAGGACTTTTATGCATTCCTTCCCTGAAAGCTAAATGGTGCCAGCACTATTGTCTCTCTCTTGAAGTATTTAAAAAAATATATAGTTTTAGAATTGGAATTGTAAAATAAGACAAGAATACTGAGTTACTCCCAGGGAAGATCCATTTATCCCAAAGTGGACAATTCTATCCCTTTTTGCTGTTTGAAAATCTCTGATCTAATTATACATTTTATTTGGGTACTGTATGATACTACGAAACAGCAAAACAAGGGTTTACACACTTTATTCTACTGAACTAATTTGCTCATATTATTAGCATTACAAAACAAATCAATGTTGTACTGATAACATACTAGTCGTTCACTCTGCAGAAAGAAGACATTTTAAAATTATATTACCTATTTTAACTGTCCAAAATGAAAATTATTAGAATTATGTTCTATCAATACACGTCATTTCTTTAATCATGAAGAAGCAGAGAGTACAGTGCTAATTACTCTTTATCAAGCTATATTAAGATCTTACAATTATTATCTTCTATACTTGGCCCCATATTTAACAAACTATTGAAGTCATTCTTTTTGAAGAAATCATTATATAATTATTTTGCATCAGAGAAGTAATTTATGAGATGTGAAATATTCAATTCACCAGGACTTTCAACATTTCGCTGAAGCTGAGTCTTTTCTACCCAAAAATGTGCACTTTCATGAGGGGTAAAGGAAAATAAACAAATACCTTCCTCTCCCCATTTTTCTCAGCTAACAGATGTACTGGGCTGAAAACTGCTTCCACTGTCATAAATATTTATCTTCCTAACATGAGGAAAAAAAACTGTATAGGAGAATAACTAATATAAAAGTCATTGTCATGTTTAATCTACACTTTGCAAACGGCAGGCTGCCTTCATATGCTGGGTGTTGACCTGGAATCAGAGATGAGTTCTATCAAGTACAGGAAATTAAGCGTGTAATTCCATCTCAGCTTAATGTCATCTACATCCAACACACTGTGATACCACTCTCCTTCACTACTCTCTTCGGTTTCTCCCTATCCCCTCTGCCAATATTCACATTTTTGAGACTAGAGGGTGAGCTCCTTT
The DNA here is from genome assembly GCA_035582835.1 of Phoebastria nigripes. Classification (NCBI taxonomy): domain Eukaryota; kingdom Metazoa; phylum Chordata; class Aves; order Procellariiformes; family Diomedeidae; genus Phoebastria; species Phoebastria nigripes. The sequence goes on along the minus strand of JAYKAV010002845.1, from coordinate 809,202 downwards.
AGGAAGCTGATCCAGCTCAAAACTAACTGCCAAAAATAAATGAATAGTACCAAAGGAAAGGAAGCTTATTATGTTTAAATGGTGAATTACCACAACATCACCATAATGCAGTGAATATTTAAATTGGGCAGTTTTTGCCTTAAGAATCATAAATGACAAACCAAAATGTACATGACCTTCATGTGACTAGTAGCAGAATGACCACTGGTAAGTTCAGCATTTGTGTAAACTGTACACTTTGACTGTATTTAAAGATGCTGTAGGTTAAGCATAGAAATTGTGAAATATGTTCACAGCTGTTCTGTTAAACAACTATTCAGAGAAAATAAAGACTACTGACAATGTTACAGTCAAGTTAAAAGTTCTTATGCAGATTTTAAATGTGTCTTCTAAACAATGCTTTTTAGAACTCAGACTAAAATCCATTGATGTGTCATGCATTTTACTGAGCAACAGTAAAATTTACTGGGATTGTCTTCATGGAACTGTTTGGTATCAAAATCCTATTGTAAAATGATTTTCAAAATGCAGCAAAAAAATCTGTTTCACAACCATGTGAAATAACCTGCTTATCTTAATGATAAGTATTTTATCAGATTTTAGGACTATATTTACTTTAGAATATGATCTATTAATCTATTTTTCCCTGAATACACCTTCTAACTTTATTCTGGGGATCAAGAAGTAGAGCTTCTATTGCTGTTCTTCTTTGGTTTTCAGGGTTTTTTTTCAGTATTACATCTTTCAATCTAGCTTTTTTGTTTTCCAGAAGTAAGAATTTGAACTGAGATAGTAAATATCTTTTCAAAGCATTTCCTTGCATCTATTAAAGTAAATGCAAATTTTTAAAAAATCTGCATCTATGATGGTATGTAGGTTAAATTTCAGGTAAGGGCCCCCCACAGTTTCGAGTTGGGTATGACTCTAAAATGGAAGCACAAAGGAGTAACTAAAAAAGCTAAGCATTTCCTGTTTTAAGATGAACTGTAAATTGCTTTGAAGCCTTATCAGCATGAAAAAAGTTTAATTTGTTTGCCTTTAATCTATGTTTGAGAAATACTGTAAAAAGCAATTAGTATTTGGCGTTTGCCTTCCCTGAAACAATATGTACTTTTGGATTTATTTAATAAGTCCTTTTATGGAATATTTTTCATCAATTTAGTAACTAATATTTCTTCAGGACCAGGATAAGGAGACCTCAGGAGCTCTAGTAAAATATTTATGAATGCTAAATTTTTAAACATCATTTAGTGACAGCTTCAATAAAAAATATGCAAGCCACTTTTTCAAATAAGGAAGAGAGTCATATATAAATGGACTTAGATGTTTTCTGCTAAGAGTACTGGTGTACCCAGCAGATGTTATACACACATTTTTTTATACACTTCTTTGCTATTCATATATAGTATCCTATATAATGAAAATGACGTTAATTTCTATTGAAGAATGATAAAAAACCATGTACCGAAACGTTCTACATGCATGTTTATATGTATTTATTATATATGCAATTGGGCATACATGACTAAACTAAACAATTCTATGCTGGTAACTCTAACAGTTCCTTAAAGCCATTCACCCTAGACTTGAGATCACTTTTTCAGTTAAAGATATTATGCTATTATTCTCCATGTACAAACACAATGGTCATCAAATCATTTATATATATGTTATAGCAAGGACTGCAGCCTTATTTCAGGGCAAATTAAAAAGCTACACAGCAAGCACAGCAGATAAATCTAGAAAAATATTATTCTCTGTTCCTTCCTGTGATGTCATCTGAACTAACCCCTACCATCAACAAACTGGGATGTTTTCTTTTTATTCAAAGGGGCACAGGGATACCTGAAGAGCCAGTTCCTCCCAAAAACAATGCAGCGCATGTAYCACTCATACTGGAGCCTGGACTTTGAGCCTGTAGCTGGAAAGAAACAGTCACACAAGCCACAAAATGCATCATGCCAAACTCAGTAGTTTCACTCCATCTTTTGAACCGTAAGTGTCTACCAAATTTCATCATGGCAAGTGTCTTTGTCAGCATTTTGTTTCAGAACTGAAGATATTGCAAGCTCTGAAAATGTATAAGCCTTCTGCAAAACACAAAGTCTCCTTGCTCACTGTGATCTCCCAGACTTCCCATTTGCTTTGAATACAGTAAGAGTGTTCAATTTGCTCTGCTGACATCTAGCTACCTCTGAATTGTTTCCCTCCCATTTTATACCATAAGGTGAAAATAGATAAAAGGGCTCCAGCTGGTAGCTGTAAAATTTGACCAGGAAAGTTTTGGGCTATGGGCTTTCTTAATAGTGGAATCTTCCTTAGGCCTTATACACTCTCTTGCTCAGTCTCCAAAAGATGGGATTGAAGAATTTGGTATTTTTTGGCAACAAATCTTTTCCCCTTATGACACAATGCCACAGTAGCAAGCCATGAAGTTCCCTTTAAAAAGCCTGTGAGTTTTAAAAGATGCCATTCTCCATTTGCAAGGGTCTCCAGTCCCTTACACAACTCTAAAGGCTGCTTGTTGTCTCAGCTTTTGTGACAGATTAGGTCAGTTGTGAGACAAAGGATGAGAAGGGAATCTTGTCACTAGGGTAGAAATTTAGATGTGTGCCTCTCAGGAGCACATTGTTCTTTCTTTTTTTTTTTAGATAGGAGTAGGAGTAGCTAACACTTTATAGTGTTACATATAGTGATAGTGATTCCTAATATTCAGCTAAATATTTTATATTGGGATAAAAGTGAGGTTGATTTGATAATAGACTAACATATAAGAACAGAACTAGATAAAACAGTGTTTTGATTTATTGTAGAAGTGTACCTAGAGGACGTTAAAGCAGATTCACAACAAATTAATGTAAAAATGCAACCACTGTTGGGCTTTTCTAAACACCAGAGGAATCGCTAAAATTCTCTGCAGTGATACATACCTGATGGAAATGCCAGAGAATGTAGGTTATCAGTTAAGGGTAAATCATCACTGAAATTGCACCAGTACAGAACCCTAGTAACTCAAGGAGGTCACATAAATACTTGTCAGGACAGGAAGCTGTTACTTTAAACTGGGCATTCCTATCCCTTGCATCAGCTATGTTTAATTAGATTCATAGTTTCCCTGAGTTTAAAGCCAGAAGGAACCTTTTTGATCATCTAATCTGACTTAATATACATAGCAGAGATCCTTAAATTTCTCCACTTTAACTTGCACTTCACTAACACATATTTTCTACAAAGACTGATAGTCTTGAACTGAAATCCTCAAGAGACATTGAATTCAGCATTCACTTTGGTAGTTTGTTCCAGGAGTTAATTAACTCTCCTTATTTTTAGTTTCAATTTATCTGGCATAATCTATTGAAAATTGTAATGTTTTCTCCTGTTAGACCAGAGGGTCCTTTGGTATTCAGTTTTCTCCCCCACACTTACACAGTGTAATCATACCAACTCTCAAAATTCTTTTCAATAAACTACACAGACTGATCTCTTCGTATCTCTTGTTGTCCAATATTTTCTTTAATTCTCTGTATTTCTGCTGGTGTCCCCTTTAAAATGCAAACATCAGTACTATATAAAGCATTTTACTATAAGCTTGCCCATCTACAGGGATAAATGTTCCTATCCATACTCACTAGTCTCTATTTACACCTCCAACATGATATTATTCCTTTTCGTAACAGCTTCATTCTAGGAGCTGTTGTTGAATTACCTGCCCACTATGAATCAGAACAGTTTCTGAGCCGCTATTCTTCAGGATGCAGTAGATGTGGTTTATGTTTCTTATGGTTAGGTATATAACTTTAGATTTGGTTTTTAAAACATTTTTTCTAGTTACTTCAGTCAATCAAATTTTTCATTTTATTTTGTATGCCATGTTTTTTTCATTTCCACACTTGCTATTGTGTCAATCCTTAAGTCAGTTAAAGTTGTTATAACTATGAGTTATATATACAAACGCATCTTTAGGTTGCATCTGGAAAGATCCCAGATGACACCTACATTTTGAGATCTATCAGCTGATTCTTAATCTAACTTGTTTGTTTTACTGATACTGTAATAGTGCTACTTTCCGTAAGAAAAGTGCTCTTTCTTTGTAGGAATGATGAGATGGTATGCAAAACATAATCAAAAGCTTCACGAAAGATTTAAAACTATATCTAGAAGAGGTCTTAGGTGCCTACAGCAAAGCATAGAATGAATTAAAAGGACTGCAATGAAAAATACCTGCTTGCTTACATGGCAACCCATGTGAGCACAGAACTGTCGTAACATTACTTGACTTTAAAGTCATCAACTCCCTATAGTTCCATTTTGGCACATGCCTAGTATTGTGTCAGTATGAGCAGCTGAACATTTCTTACAGCTAAACCTCCATGAGGTCTAGAAATGGGTGTGGATTAATCTCACTGGACTTCAGATGTCTGCTGTATAGAAGTTTTTATCCAAGCTAGTCACCCTCTGCTTCAAGAACAAAACAGGGAAGTTTAGAAAACAGTTTATCTAACCTACTTCAGAAGTCTACTCTAGGATGAGATGTTCTTCTTTTCTATTCAATAATGAAGAGTCTGGATGTTTCAGTCATACATAGTCATCTACATTTAGTTATGAGGAATTACCCTCTAGCTGCTACACTGCCTAAAATCCTCAAGAGCTCTGATGTAATACCCATATTCTAAGTATGTTTACCACAGGGTGATGAAAATGTTTATTTAAACAAGATCGTGTTCTCATATCTACATTTGATATTAGCCTATAATCTAGAGGATTACACCCACGGAAGCAGGCAAAGCTGTTTCAGTCCCATCCTCTGCCTGATAGAGGGCATATCTCTCCGTATCTAAGAATTTTCCCTCAAAATGTCTTAGCTGGGAAATGTCATTTCCTCCAGACTTAGATTTCTTGGACAATATTTTGGATTTTGATAAGCTTGTGTACTTCCTGTCTGTTCCCCAGTCCTTGATAGCCAAGTGACTGGACATATGGATATATCCTCATGTGATATAGGATGGCAATGACACATGATGCCTAGTAAATGCAAATCTCCCATTTGAAAGTAACCCAAAAAAGTAATTAGAGCTAAACAAAGGAAAAATTTTGTCAATCAGACAGATAGAAATACACACACAAATCCAATTCACCATAGTTCCAAACTTAATTGTGCAAGATGTTAAAACACTTGCAAAATATTGGTAAACTAAACTCCATTTTACTTTTTATAGCTTCTGCTTTGCTGTGCACACGCTTGTTAGTTCATTTACATAGTAATGAGTCTCAGAGATGTAAAGCTTTTCATTTTCACTGAATACAACTTACAAGCATTATGCATGCTAAATTGGAAAGAGAAAGACTTCTGAAAAAAAGAAAAAAAATAAAAAAGTTTTATAGCTCTGTGATATATTGAAACAGAATTTCAATTAAATCTGAAATTTGTCCAGAGAAGGGCAATGAAGCTGGTGAAGGGTCTGGAGAACAAGTCTTATAAGGAGCGGCTGAGGGAACTGGGACTGTTTAGCCTGGAGAAGAGGAGGCTGGAAGGAGACCTAATCGTGCTCTACAACTACCTGAAAGGAGGTTACAGCGAGGTGGGTGTCGGTCTCTTCTGCCAAGTAACTAGTGATAGGACGAGAGGAAATGGCCTTAAGTTGCGCCAGGGGAGGTTTAGATTGGACATTAGGAAAAAATTCTTTCCTGAAAGAGTGGTTAAACATTGGAATAGGCTGCCCAGGGAAGTGGTTGAGTCACCATCCCTGGGGGTATTTAAAAGACATGTAGATGAGGCACTTAGGGACATGGTTTAGTGGGCATGGTGGTGTTGGGTTGACGGTTGGAGTTGATGATCTTAGAGGTCTTTTCCAACATTAATGATTCTATGATTCTATGAAATTTTCTGGGTATTTGTAGGAAGAAGAGGACTGTGTTATGGCTAAACAAACCTTTTATTGAAATGGTAGTGTTTCCATATTGTGATTTGCAGAGTCCAGAAAGTTACTATTTATTGAAAATCTAGAAATGTAAGCCTAGCATCTGTTTAAGGCATGAGTTCTATGGAGAAGATATGCTCATATATGTAGTCCTAGAGAAGACATCCCAAAATATTTTAATCTTCTTTAGGAAGGATTGTGAGAAGGAAGACAGCCAGTAAAGAGTCTCCTCATGCCCTTCTCCAGTGAGGCTGTCCTGACTAATGGAATCCACTAACAACGCAGAACAGAGTATGGGAAGAAAACTTTCTTTTGCCATCCTGTTGGAAGTTCCAGGGCTTTTCTCTTTTATTCTAGGTCTACTGAGACAGTTTATGGCACAGTTCAACAAGTAATTTTACAGATGCCAGTAAGAGAGCAATGCAAGAGGGGAAACACATGAGCAGGAGTTTCATCATCTGGTGATGCAGCTAGAAACTCAACGCTGGTTTTACACCCTTATGCAAGTAAACCAAAGGAAACACAAACAACAAGAAGGTAAAGTCAATGAAATTTGGAGTTTTTCTAATACTAGCACTGTTATTTTTGCAATGGTTGTCTCTAAAACATTTCTTTTTGGGGAGGGTGGTAACTCTATGTGATTGATAAATTATAAAAAATAAATCATGAGCCAATAAATGTCTATGGCTGAAGAAAGGAAATGTTCATTCCTGTATATATTTGTTAGGCCAAGTTTACAATTGTGTTGATTGAACATGACTTTAAAAATTTTTAAAATATTATATATATTATATTTATATATTGCTTGTAATATATTTTAATGATGATATGAATACATAAATATGTATTTTTTATATATTTGAATATATTTGCCTTCGGGGCTAAAACATGTTTCTTTTATTTTTCTTTGTAATGAATTTTTATTTCAAATCAGTTTAAAATAATTTCTGGAATTCTTAACATACACATCTACTTTTAAAATAGAAGTGTAGAATTACAGGTTGTGTTTCTACATAGATCAAGTACATTAAACTTATATTTGCATCGTAAATCTATTCATTATAACTATAGGTATGAATTTACATACTTATATATCAAGGCATTGGAATTTATATTTTTTCATTCCCTTACACATGTATGAATATTGCTTTTTATCAGAATGAAGTTTCAAGCAAGGCAGTTTTAGAAGCTTACCAGGTATATGATTTTTATGAATAAAGATGGATAAAGTTAAGTAGATGCTAAGAACCCGTCTTACATTATGACTTTTACTGAGTTAGAATCACACTGTGGTGGTGTTGATATGTTACATTATACTATGGTCACAATTCTAAAATTATTCCTAAATTCACATTTGATAAAACCTCACCTTAAAAAAAGTCAAAGGGAGTGCTGCAAATGCTAACATGATGGTTTTCATAAGTGAATAAAATAATGAAGGAATATAAAATATCTAAACATTCATCATAATTAATTGCTTATTCTATGCATGGCCATGTCTACCTTTCTTACCAATTTTGACATTTTCATCTAACTTGATGTGCAATTTTTCATGGTAGTATTTAATATAAAATTATGTTGTCTAGTAAACTGAAATCATAGCTTCCAAGATTGTGATGGCTTATGTCATGGTAATAAGACATATATTTTAACATGAGCAAGCATCTTTGTATGTATAATACTGTCCTGGTTTCAGCTGGGATAGAGTTAATTTTTTTTTCCTAGTAGTTGGTATAGTGCTATGTTTTGGATTTAGTATGAGAAGAATGTTGATAACAC
>JAYKAV010002845.1:784170-801295 GCA_035582835.1 Phoebastria nigripes | reverse complement strand
GCGTGATGGAGCCCTGCTTTCCTGGAGATGGCCGAACACCTGCGTGCCGATGGGAAGTAGTGAAGGAATTCCTTGTTTTGCTTTGCTTGCGCGCGCGGCTTTTGCTTTACCTATTAAACTGTCTTTCTCTCAACCCACGAGTTTTCTCACTTTTACCCTTCCGATTCTCTCCCCCATCCCACTGGGTGGGGGGAGTGAGCGAGCGGCTGTGTGGTGCTTAGTTGCTGGCTGGGGTTAAACCACGACAAATACATATTTGACTCTGCATTATTAGCATTATCATCATAGAGGTAAGGATACCATCCATTTAAATACCCAGAGTAACCAAGGTAAACTTTTTCAATAGGGTACACATGTTCTACCATCACATAGATGATTTTTATTCTCAAAATGCACTGTTGAGCCCAACAGTAATTTCTGCCACCAAACATCTTTGAAGAAATCTGCTCTTTTTAAACTTTGGGACAGTCACAAGTGAGGTCCTCAGCTAGACATCAACCTTAATGTTAGTTTGATTCACCCCAATAGCAGATTTCTTCCAATTCGATATTTTTCTAGAGGAAACCACTGTTATACAGAAAACAGTCTATTCAAACATTTGCTCCTGTTGCCATTCTTTTTATCAATCCTATATTGAAATGGACATTATATTTTACCCCAAACAGTAAATATCTTGCAAGTTTAATATAAGGTCTAAATTTAAACAAAGGTTTCTACAGAGAAAGGTTGTATAGAACAAATTCTAACTGAATTAAGTAAGTGTAAAAACTTAGTATTGTCATTACTACGTAGGAAGATAACAATGGATCAATAATAGTAAAAAACTCCATATGACCATAAAGGAAGTTTGAGACAGCTCAGCCCAGAAACCATTTAACTTTATAATTCTAACTATCACAAATAACAGGGATGCTGATTGTGTTATTGGAATGAGAAATGATATATGTACTTAAACACCTGTGATTTCCATACCCAAGTGAGTCATAGTTTATTATAGCCAAAGAAATGTATATACATTTCTGTGAACAGTTTAAGATCACTAGTAGCCTTGGTCATAATGTTAGCCCTCATATGAGCATTTATACACTGTTCTATTAAAGCTAAAGGAATTCCTCCTTTGGGGAATTGTTTATTTCAACTCTTACACAACAAGTTTAGTCAGATGGTGGCTTGTTTTGCAGATTCCAGAATACAATAAGCATTTATTTTTTGCCTTTCTTTCTTCCTTTTTTCCCCTCTTTTCAGGAAAAAAATTTAAGTCTCCTAATCCCTTTCAGCAATAAATACAATGTATTTTGAGTCCTCCAAAGTAAAAACAATGTTCAATTTATTCTGCTGAATGTTAAAATATTCAAAGTTAAATATCTCCAGTGGGAGTTCTTATGAGAGATGTACACCAGAATAACAATTGTTTTAATAGATTTGGGTCGTCAGGTAGGTTCAAATCTCTGGCTTGAGGCTATGAGACAGCTTAAGGCTACCTCAGTTTAGTACATATTAGTCCAACTACTGAGTTACTTGTAATGGGCAGAGAGATAGAGGTCTCACATTTTGCCCAAAAATGTATTCTTATTGAAACTAATATTTACACAGAAAACTTTGGTTTCAACAAACTGGCATATTCCCAATAAAAGGTTGGGGGGCAGGGAGCAGTGTGTGAAGGAAACAGAAAATTGTCAAACAAATGTGATCACAGTCTGGACTCCAAACAGAATTACACAGTTTATCCACTAGACAGAATATTAATCTAGCAGAACTTACAGCAGTCCTACTGGCAAAGGACCAATTTTCATATGAACTCTGTCCCAGGCTGACTACTTCTTTGATTCTAATCAAAAAACAGTATTTCCTCTCATTTACGGTTGGACTCAATGATCTTAAGGGTCTTTTCCAACCTAAATGATTCTATGATTCTATGATTTGTTAAAACCTGAGGTTATGTTAAATAATCAGAAACTTGGTTAAAGTAGAAAAATCGGTAGACTACTAAAAACGCCATGCAAAAAAATACAAGCATGAAAATAACAGAGGGGGAAAAAAACATTTCAAAAAATATAGGAACAGCAGAAACTTCAGTATTTAATAAGGTAAGTAAATAACAGTATTAACACAGCACAGACTTCCTACACATGACATATCAGAATTAATTAGGAAGTAGTACTAACATTTTATTATTAACTCCCATGCTGTAGGCTAGAAAGAATCAAATATATTTAAGTAAACAAGTTTCATAGCCACCAGTAACGTTGCCATATTTGGATAGATGTAGAGTTAATAATAAGTAGTTGGAAGGATGTTATATATGTGTATATTTGTATATGTTTGTATATGTTATACACATGGATGTGTACACCTAGAGACACACACACATATATACATGTGTATACTTTTTTGCGTTTACTATTGCTATGTGTATTGGGTTTGCATGGCAAGGTTTTGGTAGCGGGGGGGCTACAGGGGTGGCTTCTGTGAGAAGATGCCAGAAGCTTCCCCTATGTCCGATAGAGCCAATGCCAGCTGGCTCCAAGATGGACCTGCCACTGGCCAAGGCTGAGCCAATCAGTGACGGTGGTAGAGCCTCTGTGATAACATATTTAAGAAGGGGGAGAAAACTGCTGCACAACAGCAGCCAGAGGAGAGGAGTGAGAATATGTGAGAGAAACAACTATGCAGACACCAAGGTCAGTGAAGAAGGAGGGGGAGGAGGTGCTCCAGGCACCGGAGCAGAGATTCCCCTGCAGCCTGTGGTGAAGACCATGGTGAGGCAGATTGTCCCCCTGCAGCCCATGGAGGTCCATGGTGGAGTAGATATCCACCTGCAGCCCATGGAGGACCCCACGCTGGAGCAGGTGGATGCACCCAAAGGAGGCTGTGACCCCATGGAGACCCTGTGGTGGAGCAGGCTCCTGGCAGGACCTGTGACCCCATGGGGGACCCATGCTGGAGCAGTCCTTTCCTGAAGGACTGCACCCTGTGGAAAGGACCCACGCTGGAGCAGTTTGTGAAGAACCCATGTTGGAGAAGTTCACGGAGAACTGTATCCCAAGGGTGGGACCCCACGCTGGAGCAGGGGAAGAGAGTGAGGAGGAAGGAGCAGCAGAGACAACATGTTGATGAACTGACCGCAACCTCCATTCCCTGTCCCCCTGCGCCACTCGCGGGGAGGAGGTAGAGAAATCAGGAGTGAAGTTGAGCCCAGGAAGAAGGGAGGGGTGGGGGGAAGGTCGTTTACGATTTGGTTTTATTTCTCATTATCCTACTCTGATTTTGATTGGCAATAAATTAAATTAATTTCCCCAAGTCAAGTCTGTTTTGCCCATGACGGTAATTGGTGAGTGATCTCCCTGTCCTTATCTCAACCCATGAGCCTTTTGTCATATTTTTTTCTCTCCCCCTGTCCAGTTGAGAACAGGAGTGATAGAGCAGCTTGGTGGGCACCTGGCGTCCAATCAAGGTCAACCCACTACACTATGTAACTTGAATTTCCAGAGATCATGAGAAATCTGGCCACTCTAAAGAGAAAATTTATACATGATCAAGAATGTATTCATTCTATCTTGACCCACACTTGCAAAAACTCAAATAAGAGAACATGTTTTAAAAGCTGCATTTTTATTTGCAGTTTTTTTTTTTCTGCATATAAAGAAAGCATATCCTGATAGATGTTCCAGAGATGACCAGGTTATCTGAGAATATATGTCTCACGAGGAACATGCTATCTAATAAAAAATACACTGATGGATGGACTGTCAACAGAATGAGTGCATTATCAAAGAAAATAGGAAGCTTCTGTGGGAAAACAAGTTAACCTTGTATAAGAATCACATAACTTAACCATGTGGAAAATCATCAGCATTGACCATAAATATAAATACAGGTGGATCCACCTGAACATTAAGAGAGTAACACGATTTATAGGACTTTGACAAACTCCACTGAGTTGTGCAGATTCCCCTTTTCTTCACAATGAAATATGCAGAACTGATCATTCTGATGTGCTGCTAGTTAGATAAGTATTGTTTTATTATCATTAAAATGAATTTGATGCAGTATCTGACAGAAACACCTGTTGATCGTGTTTGGCTGCGCCTTAGGAAAACAGGTCCGAGAATCAATAATGGGAGAAACAATTCTTTAATTTTATCCTCACAAGTACACAGAGATTGTTTTAGCATTTTCAGTTTTGGGCCATTCTGAAATAGTGACCAGAATACATTCAAACTCAGCATCACTTTGGGTATAAGAAAGCCTTAAAAAATCCACCTTAGCTTTACTTCAAAAAGGCAAACTGCATACAAAATTAAGGAGTCTGTTAAAAGGAAATTAAAAGGAACCATTAAAAGGGTAAAATATTACTAGAAATACAGGGCCCTAGATTTATTTCAAATCTCTCTTATACTTGTGTCAACAATGTATATTATCTCAGGAAAAAATTGTAAGAAGCCACATGAGCAGTTAAACAGCAGCATAAAGGAGCATGTTAGAAATAAAAATTCTTTTTAAAAAAAAAACAGAAGTTGCAACCAGATGAAGAAAATAGAATAAAGTATAAACTCTGGCTAAGTTCAGACGCTATTCACCTGAGAGTGCTAAAGAAATTAGTGAAATTTCCAATCAGTTAATTTGCTGTATAACCTCTTGATTAAATTGCTCTCAGGACCAAGGTAAGAAATGTAACAACAATTTTTTTTAAACAGGGCTCTGAATGGTATCCATGCAACAACAGACCAATAAACATGGCACCCGTACCAGTCAAATTAGGAAAAATTGTAATACAGACTAAAGTTAGCAAATATGTGGGTAGATATTGATGCAGCAAAGATGAATCCCATAACTTTTGTAGACAAAGATTTGCTGAAGTACTAACAGGAATGTATATAAAATGACTAGATTTGTGTTGTTTATTTATACAACCAAAAGACTTAGCAAAAGGACCTCTTATAGACACTAACCTGTCATGAAATTAATGAAATTCAGAGGGAAGGTAATTTCACGGATTTATAATTGATTTAAAAGTAGAATACAAAGATAGAAGTAAGTGGTTAATTTTGACACAAATGAGTTATTGGCTTTGGAGTTAGTTCCACAGAAATCAGTGCTCAAACCTCTATGGCTCAAAATATGCATAAGCAAAAGTTAGTAAAAGCAAAACTTGACTATGAAGAGTTGGAGAAGGATCTGACAGTACTGAATAACCAGATAACAAAATGACATTAACAGAACTAGAGAATATTAACAGAGTATCTTTTGTGCCCTTATAACTTCCTCTCTTCTCCTTCATTCGTTGTTGTTATTTTGGATCTGTAATTTTCTTTCAGGAAAAAGATGCTTTTTTTCAGGCAAAAAGATTTGAATTAAATTTTCAAGGAAAGTGTTGTAGTGGAAAAGGTTTTCCAACAAGCTTAATTCTTTCTCACTTATTCTCTTTATTTTGGGGTGGGTTTGTTCGTTTTGGTTTTTTCCTTTTTATCTCTAAGATGCTAGTTTTACTTTGTTATGATTTTTTAAATTTTGTTTGTTATACAAATAAAGCCTGTGTAAAGCTCCACTTACTTAATTTCCATTTGCTGGAATAAATTGTCCTTCTAGACTGAAAAGAAGGTATTTCATTTCTGTTTTTTTTCTTCCCAACTGCAGGAGGGCATGCTAGGAAACTAGTTTAGCCAACATGGGGAAGCTATGTTCCAGTGCCAGAAGCAAACAAGAGGTATGACTCTAGAGCCTATTGACTAGGACATGGAGCTAAAGAGTTGGGTCCTCATCTGCACTTCCAGGTATTAACATTTTTTTTTTCATTGACAGTTTAGTTATACTCTCTCTCTCTCCGAGTTCTACATCTATTTCTGTAAAAGAGCAGAAATCCAGTGAGGTTGAAAGACTGTCTCATCACCTTTGATCTGTTGACCTGCTTGTCCATCACAGCTCCCAGAAGGAGTGAGACGTATATTTGAATCTCCTTGGGTTGAGGAGGGCACATAATCCTGCACTCTCCCTCTTGAGTGCCTAAGGCATTCCCTGAAAGCCTATGGAGATTTCTAGCAAAATGTAGATACATACTTCCTACGCTAGGTAATACTCAGGCATGATAATACCTGGACAGAAGAGTGCCAAGTTCCTAAACTAGCTTTATATACCACTTTAGACATCTAGTGGATCTGTCTCAGCTGAATCAAGAGCTGCTATTCTTGTTGTCACCTAAAGAAGAAATTTGAAAGACTATTTGGTTGCTATTTCCTCTCCTCTAGTATTTTGTTTTGTAAACAAAACCCTCTGCTGTGTTTTGATTCCTGTCTCCGGTACAACAGCAGTTATTAGCAATTCTAGAGCTAGATGTTTATTTGGTGTAAATCAGTACATGGTTTTATAGAAACATGGTGACCTACACAACCTGAGGTTTTTATCTTCCTTGGTGTATCTCTCAGAATTATACTAGAAATAAGGAACAGAAAAGAGCAGAGAAACAAAAACCTTAGTGCAAGAGAGAAAGAGTGAAAAGGATTTGGCTGAGATGACTCCCTAAGAACTTGTATCAGTGCATTGATTCAGTCTTTGTAAATTCTGGAGATATAATCAGTGACTATAAAGGATTTGTTTTCTTTTAATTTACACAACATATTTATTATCCTTAAGCCATTCAGACAGAGATGCCTTACAGGTTCATATGGGGACTGAGAAGGGAGGATACCAATGTCATTTTCACAATATTTTTTTTAATTAAGATTTTCTATAAATGGCATGTAAACCATTAATGCTTTTCAGCACACAAGACACGAACAGGGTCCTGAACCTGCTGTAACACTTGGAAAGCATTTTAGAAAAGCAGAAAATTTTAATTATTGAAAGGTTACATGGGTGGTTCTGCTCTGTTTGTCCATAACACTCTCAATATGGCGTGATTGTCTCTGCGTTCTAACACCCAGCAGCAGCAGCAAACTGTGCTGCTAACACACTAAACCAGGGTGTTTTCCAGCAGTCAGCTAATTGCAAAATTGTAATAAAGGGTAAAGCATGTATTATGGCCCCATATGATTCCAGCTTATGCCAGCACCTCCCTTGCTACTTCCTGATTTGTTATATTTCTCCTTCCACAGCCATTGGTATTCATAAACCGACCTCACACATACTGTCATTTTAGTCAGTTTGAATGTCCTTTTACATAAAATGAACACAGTATTTCATGGCTAATCATCTTTCTTTTTATATGCTTTACTGTTAATGTATGTTCCAATGATTATAGAATGCCCAATCATAATGATAAAGGGTTGAACCACATAGCCTATAATTTATAGAAGTTACGTTACCATGTGGAAAAAAACGTTCAATATTCTGTGCTGTATTATCTGTTACTATGACTGCCCTCACAATAGCTGCTTGGTTGCAATTCTTTAACTCTGGAAGCTTAAAGTTAAGCATTATCATTCCAGCATTCCCTGATGAAGTAAATGAGTATCCAAATGAAGAATTCTCAAGTCACAGCTAAAGAAGTAGTTATCCTTTCAGGATAAAATACAGTAACAATTTTATAGCACTCAGCAGGAATTTATGTAGGCAAAATGCAGCATAAAGGAGCAAAATAATGAGCCAGAGATTAAATTTATCCAGAACTGAATTTAACACCTTCCTCTGACAGAGAGAGATGAGGCTGTACCTGACCACAAATTACATATTTTTTTTTTATCATATGATTTTGAACTAACTCAGGGGAAGCTGCTACTTACCATGTTACCAAATCTACTTCCAGCTGCAACTAGTTGTTACTCAGATTTCTAACCTCAAAGTGAAGTACTGACCCAGCCATGGCCTTCCTAACATATAAAAGCTGAAGAGACTACAGTATACGGTTGTACTGAGCAATAGCTTGCCAACTTTACTTTTTGTAAACAACAAAAATCAAAAGTCAGTTTGAGTCAAAAAAATTGAGTCAATTTTTTTCCGTGTCTTTCCATTTGGCTTGAACTATTCCATCTTGCTTAGATTCAGTAAATGCCCTGTGTTGCGTCCAGCCTTTTCCACACTAGTCCAGAGATTTGTACTTTTAAATATTAGGTGAAACGTTTTCAAACTGCTTACACATTATCTTCAAAAACAGCTTCTTCACCTTTGTTCACATCCTTATCTAATTTAGCTGACCTTAAGACCCCGGGCAGGTCGATCTGCTTAATCAAGAATTGGCAAATATTATAAACGACACAGCCCCCAAATGTACTAAATCTATCCCATTGACATCTTATTCACCTTCCTATACTGAAGAGCACTGGAGCTTGAAAAT
The DNA here is from genome assembly GCA_035582835.1 of Phoebastria nigripes. Taxonomy (NCBI): domain Eukaryota; kingdom Metazoa; phylum Chordata; class Aves; order Procellariiformes; family Diomedeidae; genus Phoebastria; species Phoebastria nigripes. The sequence goes on along the minus strand of JAYKAV010002845.1, from coordinate 793,026 downwards.
AGCCCTGAAGAAATTGCACAAGTGATAGGAAGCTGGTGCTACTACTATTCGTTTTGGCATATTGTATAGAACAATAATATTGATTTGTGTACCACGGTTATGAAAAAAGGCTGCCTTTTACTCAGAATATACTTGGAATTTGTGACAACAGAAGACAAGACTTTTCTTCACTCCTGCTGGGGATATGGCATTGCAACTTTACAGCAAACTTAACATCTTCATGTCATGATCATTTTTATATATTTTGCATTTCCAGATTATGGGGAGGTTTCAAAACACTTTAATGACTAAGGCAAGCATTACCACCATTTTTTAAGAACGTAGCATGAAAATATGTAAGGCACATGGAAACTGCATAAGACCAAGTCTCATTCAAGTGGCCGTTTCACTCGATCATCTTCCCTGGCTTTATAGTCCTGAAGTACTCTGGATCTACTAAAATCTAATTTAGGTTTAGTGCAGTGTATAGTATCACCATACTGAGAAATCTATAGTATAGAGTCATAAAGAAATATATAGTGTAATGTAACTCTTGTTTGTAATATAGAAATGTGAGTACCATATAACTCATGGTTTATGCTTTTCCGTGTACACGCTTTTGTTGGAAGGCAGTCTGAAGAGTCATAGTTTTCACTTACTGCTAACTTCAGTGGAAGCTGAATATGTTTATGCCAATTTTGAATTAAGTTCTCCATCTCCATTTTAAAGCAATTAGCATGCTTTTGTGCTATCCTATTAGTTGCAAAATTAATCAAAGAAGCTTTTCATTCTTTTCCCTTTTGTTAAGCCAGAGACATTCTCCGCAAGGAAAACAAAGAGATGTTCAGTCTCTTTTGTTTTGCCTTCTTTCTTTCATAGGCTGTTCATTGTCCACTCTAAACTTCGTTTCTTCTGTGGAAAATGGACATGGTTTTGCTCTGAGGAAGCTGAACTGAATTCTACTTTCTCAGTGAAAGGCAGTCAATAATTGCTTTCTACAAAAAGGAAGAGTAATACCTCCATCACTCTTTACAGGCAAAATTAAAAATAATAGATACGTTTTCCCTTAGTTATTTTGATTATGGTGATTTATCACATATAGCCAGAAAATCTCACTAAATATGTAGAAAGAACTGTTCAACACAGGCATTTCACAGTAAGCTTTATCTGGTGAATGTCAAAAACAGTACCTGAGTGGCTAGGTTGGACTAAAGTAGAAGCAGGCACCTAAAAACACAAGCTTAGATTCTGGCTGATGTTCCATCAGTACCTCAGATTTGATCTTACCACTCTCCATATTCCTGTACTGTTGTACATGAGCAAAAACAAGTCAGTTTTGGTCAACACAAATTCTTACTTAAGCATCTACAGCCTGGAGTTTCCTCTGCTTATGGTCCTGTGTGGCTTAACCTGGTAGCTGCTCTCAGAGAAAACCTAATCAGTAGAGTCCCACACAGTACGAAGCTGGTGCTGCTGCTTTCCTTTTAAATTTGATGATTGGCATATATAACAACTTAGTGATTAGACGACACACTATAATGAAACTAAATTCCCTCTGACTTTCCATTGCCTAAAGGTATCCAAATATCTCTCCCAGCTGACAGGGACTCTATTGCTTTACAGGAACTGAATAGTGGCTGTTGTCTCAGGTTAAAAGACTGAAGAGTTCTTGAAACAAAGGTCATAAGTCAGACTTCTCCTGCTGGACTTCTCATAATCATTATACTAGAGAATCCCATGTATCTTGCCCATTGTTTCAAGAACAACAGATCTTGCATATGTGCCTGAACAATTAACAGCTCCAAGTCCTGTAAGGAAGAGTGGAAAGGACCTTTTGTGACCAAGAACATAAGAGCAACCTTCTCTGGAGAAGACATTTGCCCCCGGAATGGAGTGGATTTTAAGGCACTCCCTATCATCAAGTCTTCCCTTAGTGCATGGCTAGCGTTGGGAAACTCACTGAATATTTTGAGTTTTTTGTACACAGTTCTGAAACACCTAATGCTCCTCCCCTGCTGGGATCCCAGGAACTTTATAGTAATTTCTAGATTTTTACCACAAAGACTAAACCTCTAGAAGTTATAAACCATTTAACATCGTGATAAATGCAATCCTCTATGTCTTTTAGTCCATGGGGTTTACAAATCCAAGGGACTATATGTATTCTTGAGCACCATCTAGCGGTGTTTTGATGGTTTACAGATACACAGATTTAGAACTCCATTGTCACGGATCTTCGTAACATGAAGGATTTAAAACAAGATCATCCCATACATTGGCTAAAGTCTTTTCATTTCTGCTGATGCTGGAGAGCCGTGGGCTTTGTTTTTTCCTGATTGTGCAAGGGAGTAAAGAAACCCGAGCTATTATGATATTTTGCTGATCTATTTCCAGGATATCTATTTAGCTAAGAGACTTTTTGCCTGTTATTTTGTTTTTAGGAAAAATTAAAAATGGTTTAAAGTTTTCTCCAAGAACAAAAAGAAAAATAAAAAATAAGAGACAGTATAAATGGGAAAGTTTGTACCTGGAAGCGGAAATTAAGAGAGGGAAAATCTTGCCCTGAGAAATCATCACTCTAAATCCATAAACTGAGTATACAACTGGGATACAAAAACTTCTGAACCCATGACTAAAACCAGGATTTTAAACTGATCTACAACTTAATTTATATACATTTCCAGCTGTGGTCCCATTTCCAGGTACTTTTCCAGGGAAAAATATATGATTTTGAACAAGTTAATACCTTAACTAAAGTCTTGCTTACAGAACCAATGAAGTAGGATACACCATCTGCTTAGTTTATGGTGGTTCTACAGACATGTTTGTCTGCACAATTCTCTTTGTTGTATCTGGGGCATGGTTCTTTCCTTGCAATGTACATCCTGGTTTTAGCTTCTCAGAATGGCTTAGATTTTTAGAAAAAAATAATTGTGTGGAAAACAGTTGTAACTGACATGACAAGTAAGGGAAATCAGAGTAAATTTCCTTTCTACAGGTTTTTTTCCAGGCAAATTGTAAGTAGGAATATTTTAGTGGTTTGTGTGTGGGGAAAAGTTTAGCCTGTTTATAAATAAGATAAAGCTTGTCCCTCTGTTTAAAATCAAGTGTTTGTGGTGTCCAAGATAACAAATTTGGCATATGTTCTAATAGTAAATCACTTAAAATAGCCTTTTTCACAGAACAATACATTGAACAAAAGTAATATTTCTATTTTTCTTTTCCTTACCCTTTTTAAATATTCAACATTTAAGTAGGTTTACATTTTTTATAATTTAAAAAAAGACACACCTGGGAAAAATGGTGACTAGATAAACTATGTAACTGCTTTCTTGAATGAAACTGAGCAATTGATCTACTTTTCTTCTTTTTATTTTCCATCAGTTTACTTGAATAGTAAATTTTGCATACCAGCATAATCAAGCTATGTTTATTTTACTTTTCTTCTTGTAAAATTTATAGGAAAATTAAAAAAACTAGCAAAATATTAGGGGGAAAAAAACTTTAAAAAATCAAATTATTTTATTATACAAGACAACAGTTTTCAAGAAACAACACATTCTAAACTCAACTGCATAGTACATTTAGTGTTTACTGTAGGATCTTCCTAAAATGGTCTCTAAGAGAAACAGAAAATAAAACCTCCAAAGCCTCTTGCTTTTTTTAAAAGCCTTTATTTAGGCTTTCTTTTGGAAGGGAAGAATACAGCTGGGAGTTCATCAGAACTTGTCATCATGATAACATGTTGTTATCATGACGTTTTATAGCAAGAATAATATTTTAATTTTAGTATTCTAATAGTATGTTTGGATACAGTAATTTGAGTGTTAAAATAATGGGAGTCCTTTCATGATCTTAAAATATACCTTTATATCTTTATTTTCCCAAGCAGAAAAAGGGGAACCATGATTTCTCTCTGGAATGCCATATAAAGCTCCCTTGTAGGGGAAAACATCTATACAGAAAGGGGACACCATGCACTGTATTTTGGAGTGAAGGGCAAAAGTTGGAGGAAAAATATGTCTACCAAATATATTTTAAAAAAAAATATATTTTCTGCTGCAAAGTTCTTCTTTATTGAAGAATTATTTCCTTAGAAGAGCCTGCTAATGTGAGGGGAAGAAAACAGAAGAGGGATGTTTCCTAGCAGTCTATAGTACAATGATAACTGATGTGTCAGTTCACCAGAAAGTTCATCATTTCCCTGCATCCCTTCTGGGGAAACAGCACAAGCTCTTTGGAGTTTTCCTGCACCAAGACTACGGGTGTTTAGAGAGGTAGATGTACTGGCCACAAATGTCAGAATTTTAATTATTTTTGCACATATCTGCATTATGACTACATGTACACAGAAACAGCTGGTCCAACTGATGTGCTCTATTACTGAATATTATTTATTACCAAGCACAAAGATATTTTTCACTTTTACTTCTTTAGTATTTGGAGGTGGTTTGCTGATAAAGCAAACTAAATATGAATTTAAGAGAGATGTCAATGAGCTTTTGCATGCCTCTGAACTTGCTAAAAATGGAGAACACAGAAGTTTTATTTCAACACTCTTATCCTTATTAAAAGTTGGTTGCATTCAACCAATTTTGGCTCTTTTGGGGGCTAATTCAATACCTGAGAATATATGTGTTCTCCTTGTGTTAAGTCTTTGCTGTTTGATGGAAAATATGAAGCTTCACATTATCTAACGTGGCCTTTCATTTTGGCATACCCCAGTTTCAAGAGATAGATACAAAGCTCTTAAGCTGCCTAAGTAGTTAGCAGCTTCTCCAGAGCTCACTATCCTGAGTACTTAGTCTTAGCTAGTGGTCTCACTCTACCACCCTAGTTTTATCATCACTGATCTTGTTAGGTTCTCCACTACTCAACAAAAAGAGCAAGCCTGTGAGGAAGACAGAATGGTCCACTGTTTGTCATGAAATGAGATCTAAGGGGTGCCCCGTTAAATGCTCAGGCAACACATATAAAATGAAACAAAAAAACCTCATGTTTAATCTATGAAAGTTAGAACTACAGGATATCATGGAAATCAAAAGCATACATAAGTTCTAAAAGTGATTTGAAAAACTCCAGGAGGTTGTCAAGGATTGGTAGTTATTAAGCCTGATAAGATGAAGAGACTATGTATTGGTTCATACTTTTCTTGAAAGGATCACATATTTTAAGGAAAAAAAAAAAAAAAAAACTTTTCATTTGCCTGGTATTGATTCTAACAAGAACTGTTATTAGTGGAAGAAACGTTTAGCCATTTGTCTGGTATACAATCCATATGGAAGCATTGTTCTTCCCTATTAATGGTTTTGATGTTTAAGTACATCGACATCAGAGCAATAGTGATCTGAGTAATTTCTATTGTATAGCAATGGCATCTGTCATTATTCGCATCCGCTTTGGAAAGGAGATTTCAGTCAGCCACATTTTAATCCACATAATAAATGTTAAAAGTAAGCGTTAAAAAGCTTATTTAGTTACAGATTGATCCTTTATTAATATTATCACTACTAGATCCATCCCCATTGCTAGAGTAATTAATCATTCCTTCCTGTTTTTCATGTTTCAGAATAATCTGCTTCAAGAGTTTCCGACAAGACGTCTTTAGGGTAATTAGCTCTACTCAGATTCCTTGTTACTGTATTTCAACTTCAGCAAAGCTCAAGGACTGAAATTCTACATATTACACTTCTTTGAACAGTTGTTACTGACAATTTTTTATACCACTGATATTATCATTCCTTTGTGTGCCCAAATATGATGTTTCTTAGCAGCCTGGGGTACACTAATTAACTAATGGAAAGAAATGGTGGCACCTTCAGTAAATACCTGTGAACAGTCTCTTTGTGGACAAGGTGGTTGATTTCTGATTATTTCCCACAGAAAACAGAGTATATTAAACCCACGATATTTGTTATAAGAGAACTTGGGGTTTTTTAAGGCTGTATCCTTACGGTGAAATTCTTTTTAACTTGAAGATTCCCATTTTTTGTTAGAATGCGGGCTGGTTAAAATTGAACTCTCTTCCATACTAAATAACTGGCTTCAGCAACATCAAATGAGCCCTACTACATAACAGGTTTCAGGTACTTCAAGCTCCCTGCCACAGAGGCAGGAGCCTAAACTCTGTGCTTGAACCAGAACGCCCAGCAGTTCCAATATAGTAACCGGGAAGTTAGAAAGTCCTCTGGCTTCTTTAGAAAAACAAGAATAACAGTCTCAGGCAACCACAGCCCCAGGAAACATCATTTCAGCGCAGAAATACTTGTTTCAATGATAGCTAAGCAATGTTTCTTAGTCTGTGTTGCTTGTGAGATGTTTTTGTCTTTTGGTTTTGATTTGGAATGAATCCAGATTTTGACTTATCAATGTTTTTGAAAATCAGAATTCTCAAGTTCAGGCCAACTCCATTAGTAGTTCTAAAATTACTAACCTCAACATGTTCAGAAAGTGGAAGAGTAGAAGAGAGAAAAGTCACTTCAGGAAAACCTAGGAAAAGCTGACATACATTGCAGAAAAAAATAAGCATGAACAAGATTTTTTGCTTCAGTATTTATTTCAAGAAAAACGAAATCTCAGAAAGGGTAAATTATTGTAACCTATACTTCTCAATAGATACAAACTGGTAAGGGGGAAGTCAGTATTGTCTAAATTTGGGGCTAATCCAAGAGTTATTACTGAAAGTTAGACTAGTTCTATACAAAATGGACTACTCCTGTATGTAACAGCATCAGTATTCTCTGTTGAATATGTCACAGTCTAGACTGTGAATACAAAATATTTTAGTCCTGATCACTGATTGTCTTCTGAAGATGGAAGATCTTTTAGCATTGACGAATGGTATCTCAAGGACTATCCACTTTGGCACTACCAATATGGCACTAGAGACATGAATTTCTGATTCCTGCAATATGAATATAGATAAAGATCTACATATTGACCCATAACCATTGACGTGAACACTCCTTTCTTACCGTAAGTAGTTCCACTGGCTTTAGTAAGACTCATGTGAGTTGCCTAACTCAATGCGTTAAAGCTTAGAAGTCCAAAATAGCTATAGACATGAAAAATTCACCAATAAAATGCCTCTGTCTGTTGCTTCTTTTATAACATCTACAAATTCTGAGCTTATTAAACTTAAATGAACCTAAAGGTTTTAGCTGCACTGTTCATTGGTTTTTCTCTGTGTGCCTTTGTGCCACAGCAGGAGAGTTGCATGCTTTTGCAATATTAATATTGCTAAACATCTGGCATCTTCTGTATGAGTTCACAGAGTATTTGCAGTGAAAGCCTAAGGAAAAAAAAAGGGAAACTCTAGTTTAAAACAAGTTTCCAGAAATAAACTTCAACTAGCAGCATTCTCTGCAATGTAACTGTTTCAATAATGTACCTATTTCTATTGGAGGTGTTTTAAAAAGGTGAATTAAATTAAATTGAACAGATGAACTCCAGCAGTGTGGAATGGTCCAGCAGAGAATGTGCGTCCCTGTATAAACTTTGCCTTCGTTCTCACAACAAATTTACCACGTTTACAAATTTTAAACCAGACTCTAAGGAGAGATTTGGAAATTACACACACAGACACACATATATACGCAGCCCTTCATCTCTACCTTTGGGGATTTACACAGAAAAATATAGATACATGTCATCTAATAGCACACTGTAACCATGTCAACTTTTACTTACTGGAAGTTACAAATCAATAAAACCAAAGTTCAGATAATTCTCATCACTGACAAAAAAAAGAAACCAATTCTTATTTCAAATAAGAAAAGGGATGCAATTCCCTTCTCATTAAAAGTCTGTGGAAAGGGAGAAAAGAGAAAGGCCTATTTCAGAAATGTTTTTGTGCTTAATATTTAAAACAATGTGTTTATTATAAGATTCAAAATGGACTTTTTTATTTTCTGAATATTTGATTCTGGCATAGGAAACCTATGCACCTTGAAAGTATAGATGTACCAAGCAAAAGTTTTTCTCCATTCTGTATTTTATTAGTTTAGTGCTTTGTTTTTACTGCTTTTCATGAAAACTGGTCAATGACACATCGACTGGAAACATTATTCAATTCCCAGTGTCCATTACTTTCAGGATGATTATCTTTAGAAACCACTTTATTTCACCCTATTGGACTATGCCTCTTGAACTCATTTAATTTCCTATGAAAGTATGTATTTTTTAAAATATTATGGAAATTAAGGACCTTGAGTGTTAATAGATATAAATTTAGGCATTTTAATATTCACCTTAATTGAGATAAAACTTGTAAGATAGAAGCATATCTCACACATGTGGCATTTGCAAACAGCAATAATTATTCTTGGTGCTGTATGTTTACTGTTTTGACTTTCAGTGGTTTCTTTTATTTTGTTCTATGTAGTTCTAGCCTGTTTATCTGTCTGTAGTATATTATTTCTATGTAAAACTTTAGGCTCCTTTATAAAAGGTGAAGTCCTAACTTGCAAACAGCTACAGCTGTGCATGTTAGCAGAGTTAAAATGTTATGATAGATCTTTAAATTTCTATTTTCAATCAAAATTAAGGTGAAGAACATTAGTATACTGTCCGGGTTTCGGCTGGGATAGAGTTAATTTTCTTCCGAGTGCTGTGTTTTGGATTTAGTATGAAAAGAATGTTGGTAACACACTGATGTTTTTAGTTGTTGCTAAGTAGTCTGCTAGTCAAGGACTTTTCAGCTTCCCATGCTCTGCCAGGTGCACAAGAAGCTGGGAAGGAGCATAGCCGGGACAGCTAGCCCAACTGGCCAACGGGGTATTCCATACCATATGACATCATGCTCAATATATTAATAGGAGGCGTGGTCCAGGAAGTAGCAATCGCTGCTGGGGTATCACTCAGCGGGTGGTGAGCAAT
>JAYKAV010002845.1:758568-780965 GCA_035582835.1 Phoebastria nigripes | reverse complement strand
CCCTTTAACAGTCCCATATGGCCAGTGCAAAAGTCTAATGGAGAGTGGAGACTAACAGTAGACTATCGTGGCCTGAACGAAGTCACACCGCCGCTGAGTGTTACAGTGCTGGACATGCTAGAACTTCAACACGAACCGGAGTCAAAGGCAGCCAAGTGGTATGCCTCCATTGATATTGCTAATGCTTTTTTCTCAATCCCTTTGGTAGCAGAGTGCAGGCCACAGTTTGCTTTCATGTGGAGGGGCATCCAGCACAGCTGGAATCGACTGCCCCAGGGGTGGAAACACAGCCCCACCATTTGCCATGGAGTGATCCACACTGCACTGGAACAGGGTGAGGCTCCGGAACACCTGCAATACATTGATGACGTCATTGTATGGGGCAACACAGCAGAAGAAGTTTTTGAGAAAGGGAAGAAAATARTCCAAATCCTTCTGAAGRCYGGTTTTGCCRTRAAACAAAGTAAGGTCAAGGGACCTGCACAGGAGATCCAGTTTTTAGGAATAAAATGGCAAGATGGGCGTCGTCACATCCCAATGAATGTGATCAATAAAATAACAGCCGTGTCCCCACCAACTAGCACAAAGGAAACACAAGCTTTCTTAGGCATTGTGGTTTTTGGAGAATGCATATTCCAAATTACAGTCAGATCGTAAGCCCTCTCTATCAAGTGACTGGGAAGAAGAATGACTTCAAATGGAGCCCTGAGCAACAGCAAGCCTTTGAATGAATTAAACAGGAGATAGTTCATGCAGTAGCCCTTGGGCTGGTCCGGGCCAGACAAGATGTAAAGAACGTGCTCTACACCGCAGCCGGGGAGAATGGCCCTACCTGGAGCCTCTGGCAGAAGGCACCAGGGGAGACTCGAGGTCGACCCCTGTGGTTTTGGAGTCGGGGATACAGAGGATCCGAGGCCCACTATACTCCAACTGAGAAAGAGATATTGGCAGCATATGAAGGAGTTCGAGCTGCTTCAGAAGTAGTTGGAACTGAAGCAGAACTCCTCCTGGCACCCCGACTGCCCATGCTGGGCTGGATGTTAAAAGGAAGGGTCCCCTCTACACATCATGCARCCGATGCTACATGGAGTAARTGGGTCKCRCTGATVACACAACGGGCCCGAATAGGAAACCCCAGTCGCCCAGGAATCTTGGAAGTGATCACGAACTGGCCAGAAGGCAAAGAATTCGGAATGTCCCCAGAGGAGGAGGTGACACGTGCTGAAGAGGCCCCACTGTATAATAAACTACCAGARAATGAGAAGCAATATGCCCTGTTCACTGATGGGTCCTGTCGTCTCGTGGGAAAACATCGGAGGTGGAAGGCTGCTGTGTGGAGTCCTGTACGACAAGTCACAGAAACTACTGAAGGAGAAGGTGAATCGAGTCAGTTTGCAGAGGTGAAAGCCATCCAGCTGGCTTTGGTTATTGCCAAACGAGAAAAATGGCCAGTACTTTATCTCTATACTGATTCATGGATGGTGGCAAATGCCCTGTGGGGGTGGTTGCAGCAATGGAAGCAGAACAACTGGCAGCGCAGAGGTAAACCTATCTGGGCTGCCACATTGTGCCAAGATATTGCTGCCCGGGTAGAGAACCTGGTTGTAAAAGTGCGTCACGTAGATGCTCATGTACCCAAGAGTCGGGCCACTGAAGAACATCAAAACAACCAGCAGGTGGATCAGGCTGCTAAGATTGAAGTGGCTCAGGTGGATCTGGACTGGCAACATAAGGGTGAATTATTTATAGCTCAGTGGGCCCATGACACCTCAGGCCATCAAGGAAGAGATGCAACATATAGATGGGCTCGCGATCGACGGGTGGACTTGACCATGGATGCTATTGCACAGGTTATCCATGAATGTGAAACATGCGCTGCCATCAAGCAAGCCAAGCGAGTAAAGCCTCTCTGGTATGGAGGACGATGGCTGAAATATAAATATGGGGAGGCCTGGCAGATTGATTATATCACACACCCACAAACCCACCAAGGCAAGCGCTATGTGCTCACCATGGTGGAAGCAATCACCGGCTGGCTGGAAACATATCCCATGCCCCATGCCACCGCGTGGAACACTATCCTGGGCCTTGAAAAGCAAGTGCTATGGCGACATGGCACCCCAGAAAGAATTGAGTTAGACAATGGGACCCATTTCCGCAACACCCTCATAGACACCTGGGCCAAAAAGCACGGCATTGAGTGGGTATATCACATCCCCTATCATGCACCAACCTCCGGGAAAATTTAATGATACAATGAACTGCTAAAAACTACACTGAGAGCAACGGGTGGTGGGACATTCAAGCATTGGGATACACATTTAGCAAAAGCCACCTGGCTAGTCAACACCAGGGGRTCTTTCAATCGAGCTGGCCCTGCCCAATCAAAACTTTTACGTACTGTAGATGGGGATAAAGTCCCTGTAGTGCACATGAAAAATATGCTGGGGAAGACAGTCTGGGTTACTTCTGCCTTGGGTAAGGGAAAGCCCATTCATAGGATTGCTTTTGCTCAAGGACCTGGGTGCACTTGGTGGGTAATGCGAAAGGATGGGGAAGTCCGATGTGTACCTCAAGGAGATTTGATTTTGGGTGAAAATAGTCAATGAACAGAACTGTATGATGTTAATTGCTATATAATACTTTATGTCATTACTTCTATGGTTGCTATAGGCCATATCAACGGTATTACAGTAAGAATCAYCGAGATTAATGAAGAATGAACTTTGATGAAACCAAGCAAAGTGCAGCGGTGATGGAACCAGAACTGGCTTCAGCATGCAACAATCCAACACCACACACCATCTCTCCTGCCCTGAAAGACTGTTATGATAGATGGAGCCCAAAGTCATGGACTAAATGAACTCATTGGACATTTTAGAGGGATGGTCCATAGACTAAGGGAATGATATCTGTGTGTGTATATATATATCTATATCTATCTATATATCTCAAAATGTAAGAAAAGTGGTGGTGATTAATTAGACTGTATTGGAAAACRTGAAATCTAGGCATGACRTAGATGGTATAGAATAAGGGGTGGATACTGTCCTGGTTTCAGCTGGGATAGAGTTAATTTTCTTCCTAGTGCTGTGTTTTGGATTTAGTGTGAAAAGAATGTTGATAACACACTGATGTTTTTAGTTGTTGCTAAGTGGTCTACTAGTCAATGACTTTTCAGCTTCCCATGCTCTGCCAGGTGCACAAGAAGCTGGGAGGGAACATAGCCGGGACAGCTAGCCCAACTGGCCAABGGGGTATTCCATACCATGTGACGTCATGCTCAATACATAAATAGGAGGCGTGGTCCAGGAAGTAGCGATCGCTGCTTGGGTATCGCTCAGTGGGTGGTGAGCAATTGCATTGTACATCACTCATTTTGTGTATTCTATCATCATCATCATCATCATTATTATTATTATTATCATTATTTTCCCTTCCTTTTCTGTTTTATTAAACTGTCTTTATCTCAATCCACGAATTTTACCTTTTTTTTTTTCAATTCTCCCCCCCATTCCACTGAGGGGAGGGGGGAGTGAGCGAGCGGCTGTGTGGTGTTTGGCTGCCTGCCAGGTTAAACCACAACATTTACCAAGGGAGTTGGGCAGTTAATATTTCTTGCAGAGAGTGAAAGGCTTTAAAAAATAAACTCCCAAATTTAGTGTTGTGAAGTAGCTCACTCTCACCTAATTAATCAGGAAAAAAAAAAATCTCACCTTCTAAAACAATAATTCTGGATTGTAGAGTTAAATGGGCTCTGCATCTGTCATACAGTTCCTTCAAATAAATAATACAGTCTGCAGTCATTATTATCTCCTCACTGTCTACCATCCACAGTCCCTTTGATGAGTCATACTCAGACTACTTATCACCAGAATGCACTTTTAAAACAGCACATTTCAGGCTTCATTTACTTGACTATAGAGTAAAGGAGAAGACCAGAGGGTAAATAGGGAAAGTGGTAGTTCATAGTTCTCAAACTTGAGTTTTATGGAACCAAAATCTGACAACAGAAAAGCCATGTTATTCCTCCCAACAGAAGAACATTTCTTTACTGCAGAAATATGCAGTGGTTTACAGATGAAAACATAGCAGTTGCTTTCCAAGACCTCACAAATGCACGCTTTGTCAAACACAGACACCAAACAACACATCACAATAAATTTTTCAGATCTCCATCAAGCGCTTGAATTCCTTCTTCCATACACATTCTGAATGCAAATCATCAGCTACCATTATTGCTTTTCTCTTTGAATGCTCTGATTAGCAGAAAAATGGCTAATTTGTCATTTGAATAATCATAAGGCTTTAAAGTTACTACCCTAATTGAGCAGGGGAAATTTACTCCTCCCAAAGCTATTGTTGCAAGCAGTCTTTGCACTTGGCCTGCTCTGCTTCAGGTAAAAAAGGTAAACCTCAGCTGCATCTCTGCTGCCTCCATTCATCACCTCTTGATGTAGCTGCACCTGGTTGGAAAAGTCGTCTTTCCTTTCACGGGTAATTTCCAAAACATACATGGGCTGGAAGAAGATTGGTCTTAAATGAAGGGCCAGATGTGGAGCAGTACTCCAGAAGCAAGCATGGCCAGATTGACCACAGCTGAGATATCCTAAAGATACCTCCCTGTGCCAGAGGATTTATTCTACAGCCTGAGAAATGTTAAAAAAACCACCAACTAGTAGAATCTGCTTTTTCAAGGAGAGGAGAAAAGCAATATAATCTAATGAATCCAGTAGAGCTGCATTTTATCTCTGTCTCACATGTGCACAGGGAAAGTGAGGTGTAGGGCAGATGCATTGATCGAATCATTTTAATTCCATATTTCTCATTAATATATTGAATTTTACATTATTTAGCTAAAATAGAGACATCATATATTTATTACTTTTATCAATCAAGTAGAATTAGGGACATATGCCTTGCAGTTAACTATCAGTTTTGCAGTTAAAGCACAGACTCAATAGATTCAACCTCACACAGATGTGTGTGAGAAAAACAGCAATCCTTCCCAAATTACAGCATTTATTTTTCATGGATAAAATTGAATTTGATGAGGTTTTACAAGTAAATTGGTAGCTAATTTAACATCACAGTAATTATAAAATTGGCCTCCTTGCAGAAATTCAGTGGGTGGTTTTTTTTTTTTATTTTTGAACCAGATAACATTATTGAAGTTGTTTTGGATAAAAAAGATAGACTTACATATACACTTTGACACATATTTGTCTTAAATATATGTATCAAATGAAGGAGATGACCAGGAATTCACTGTTTCTTAGAACACAAAAGATAGGACACTCAATTCAAAGGCAGCAGAATTAAAACAGAAAGTGATACTTTTTTATATAAGCTGCAACTGTAATATGGAACTCATTGCCACAGCACGTTTTAGCTGCCCTAAGTAGTAAAAGTCCTCATAAAGGATGTAAACAAATTCATGGAAGACATTTCCATCAAATGTCCACCAAAGACTGCCTATAGAATAGATCTATCAAGACCTATGCAAATATTATATCTGGCATAAAAAGTCCTGGATTGCCAGAAGCTGGAGGGGAAATTTCAGTCTGTTCTCGTCCTATATCCACAAACTCCATAGTGACTTTTGCTAGAGATGGAAAGCTGGAGTAAGATGAACACTTTGATGTGGCCCAAGTTAGCCATTACTGTTTTCTTAATTTAGATTTAATTATTTAAATGCAGCTGAAATGTCAAGTTTCTTTTGAAGAGGCAATAGGGGAAAGACTTGATTAAACAAACAATCAGATAAAAGATTGTACCAAAACATTTACTTTCCATGTTCTTTATAATAAAAGTTTCCTTTTAAATAAGGCCGAAGAGTAGCAGTTTCCTCAGGCAATTCCACATTGAATGGTCTGTTACATATGATTTCCATATTCCCTTATTTTAGTGAGGTTGAAATACACGTTGTCTCCTGTTTGATGTTCCTTTCTTTAGACTGATTTTTTGCTTCCATTACACTGAATAGGACTAAAATGCAGATTAACTTTCTCTAACGTAATCATTGCCAGTTCCACTCAATTGTCTTCATCTGTTGAAAATATGGAAAAAAATGAATATCTTGTCCCTTTTACACCGTTGAGAAAATGGGGAAGCCGACTACTTTTTGAAAGAGATGGTTCTTTTCTAACGGTTTAACTCTTAAATCCTTTTAGATGGGGGTCACTTCAGAAAAAAAAAAATAAGAAGAAAGAAAAAAGTGGAAGAGACTATCCAAAAAGAAAATTCTTTAAGCGTGGGAAACAGTTACAACTTTTTTGAAATACTAGGTTTTCAAATAATGAGTTACAACAGAGGCATGCAGCAGGGAGTAGGGCTCTCCTCTGAGCCCTGCCTACATCCTACCAACCAAACAGCTGTAAATTTGACAGTTCACATCCTTTACAACATTTGTTGGATATTCTTGGGACGCTTTAATATTACATGGTCTTTAATTTTCTAAACTATTTGCTAGGTGTACCTATGTTATTTAAAGACAAGTGAAAAAGAAAAAGAGCTACTTATTCAAAACAGTTTTGTTTAAACAAAATAGCACATGTTAAAAACTGGCTGTTAGCCACTGAACTTCTTAGGACCACATATGGCATCCTGTTTGGAGCACAAAGCAAGAGGGAGGAGTGGGTGTCAGGCACAGTGTTCACAAGGTGTGAACTGCAGCTGGAGCCAGAAGCAAGAAGTTGCCTGTCAATTAGAAAATGTCACTGGGGGAACAACAAGGTTGCGTCCAGTTTCCTATTCAGCTACCAGGGAAGGGCCGGCAACCAGGAGCACTACCAGCAGGTCGTGCAGGCAGAAAGTGGGCAGTTAAGGCTGCACTTGACACAGAGGGGGCACTTGGTGTCCCAGAGGCTTTGCTCAGGGCTGCATCTTACTGCTAGAGCTGGCACAACAAAGGTGGCACCACAGGTCTCCTGCCCTGTCTGCAGCGACTCCAAGGTTGGAGGCCTCCACCCACACCCAACGGCAGGATGTGGCCGTTCAGCACTCGGGTCTCAGGGCCCTCCTGTACCCCATGCTCTTCCTGAGGCTGGGGCTGAGGGCAGCAGCAGCATGGCTTGCAGGGTGTTGAGGCTCTGCGCCAGCAGGTGGAGGACCAGGGCTGATAAACAGGAGATAACAGGCTCTTTATGGTGATTCTGAAGTGCAGAGCCCAGGACACATATGGCACAGGAAGAGGAACAAGCATGTATGCTTAAGCAGGCATAGGGACTCTTGCAAAGGTAGGGCCTGGAGGCTTGTGACTTCCAGGAGAGGAAGGTGGCTCCTTCTCCTCCTACATATACTTAGCTGAAAAACAGGTGTAGGGCAACAAGTTCTGACAGGGGAAGCATTTGGGCTGGCTGTGCCAGATCCACAGATCAGATCAGGGCACAAAGAGTGATGAGTGATAGTGGTCAAATACCTGATGATGCAGGGGAACCATGTGCCACTGAGACCTGTTGTCTCAGAGACTTGCTGCTTGCCAGGGCCCAGATGTGAGCCATTGCAGAGAGATTTTCAAGGCTCCAGTTGTCTTCTTGGTTTTGAAATTAGGACAAGTCCCAACATGTGGGCATTCACCTTTTGTTTATAAAGTTTTCAGAAGCAAATATATTCAGGAAGTTCTAATGGTGTAAGGCCAGTAACCTCTACACTAAGTTACCTGTTACGAAGAGGAGGGCAATTTGACTATATCCTCTGACAGTATTTAAGTGAAATTACCCTCCATCTCCTTCGTGATAGTTGTTTGATAGACTTCATTTTACCAGAGGGATACATTTATAGCTCAGAAAGGATGAAGAGTGTTATTACCACTGTAGAAATCTAACACCACAGGATTAACCTGAATGAATCAATGCACTTGAATTTTAACTAATCAATGTGTTTTGTTTCTTCAAATTAAAACTAGTGAGATATAGTTTCACTTAAGACATCCTAAATCAGCTTTAATACCTCTAAAGAAAGCTTGTTACTTCTGTAAGGAGAAACTCTGCATAAAACATAAAAACTCAATTTACAAATCAAGCCAGACTTATCAAGGGCACCCAATAACATTTTGAATTGCTCCTCTAGTCAAAATATTTTAAAGTTACATTCAGAAATGGAATAAACAATGTTACACTTCTAGCTTTGAGCAAGAATCTTAAAACTTTCTCAAGTAATATCTTTTACCATCTGATCACAAAGCAGAAACTTAACAGTAAGTCTCTGTGCTGATTTCAAGTACTTGCAACTAAAGTGTTCATAGAGATTGTCAGATAATTTTAAAATAAACACACAAGAAACTTAAATAGCTAAAGTTGTTATTAATGATTTTGATATGAGTTTACAGCTCTGATTCACAAGTGTTATTTCTAAATATACAAAAGATGTTTAAGTAATGCAAACGCATAGATTCATTTTCCTCTGACCAGAAACAACAAAATTGTTCTCTTCTTCCCAGAGCAATCCTTACAAATGAGTCGACTATACAAGGTGGTCTTTTCAGTTCTGCAGGTGCAGATTCTCATTATACAAACCAGTAACTGAGAAATGATCAAAATAAGAGGCTAGGGGAAGCATGTGGTTGTGGAAAACTTGGAATATTGTCAAACTAGGGTTTGCAGGTGGGTAACCTCTCTGAAGATTTTAGTACCCAAACACTCACTACTTAACTAAATTGTTAAAGGCTTGCTCCCGGCTACTTGGAGACTTTTCCTTAATGGGCTCCATGTTCAACAGGGGAGGGAGGCTAGTCACAAATAGTCAATGTTTGTTACATAAAATGTGTTGCAAATGTACTATCTAAATTTAAAATAACATGATTTAGACCAACCTACTTGACAAAGAGTCCTCAGAGGTCACTAAAGCTTTGATTTTCCAGTTAGCTTATTTTATACTAGTGCTTTAGAAGCCATCAAAACCATAACGAGATAGATCAATCAGATTGCTTTTATTGGTCTACTGCGTACAATTCAATATAGGCAACAAGAGTATCCACTGAATCAGACTTTGGAGGAATTTGCATTATACCATGGAATAGCTTTAACCTTGAGACTACTAGAAAAATCAACGGTTTGATAATTAATCATGTGAATATGTATTTTAATCTGAATAGTATATCTAATTAGAATTTACATTTTTTTAAGAACTTAAAAGAATATAATGCTGATAATAGATTTCTCTGTAGGTCTTCAAATCTGCTGCAGTATTTTTATCAAGAGAGTTCTGAAAGGCTCTCATTTGCAGTTAAGAAAGAATAAAAACAGGTAATTTTTACTGGTATAATTAATTTTGTATTTTAATTTTTTGAAAATAAAAATATATTTGAAAAATGTAAATAACAATACATGCCCATGATTGATGGATTGTTTTCAGGCACTATTAAAAAGATTTCATTTTTTCTTATAAAGTCTGTATGAGTAAAGTCTCCAAGTGACAGATATGTCAGTTACTGAGATGAAAAACTACAGCATTTCAGAAAGCCATAGCCAGAGAATTTTTTAAGGTTCTCTGTGGATCTGACACTTATTGCACACCACAAAGGTCATCTTGATCATTGTAGAAATCTTTGATCATCAGGCGATGTAGAGCAGCAGAGACAAAGAGACACTCATGTAAGCAGTATGGAATTAGTGTATTTTTTGCTGTCATGGTATGAAATTTGCCAGCTTCAAGAATAATAGTCTTATCACTAAAATATAAGGTTTCTTTAAAAAAACCAGTCTGTTCAATAATAATTTTTTTCTGCATTCTAGTGGTTTAGTTTCCTATGTTTACCTGCGAAACTTGTCCAAAACAGTCAATGCCTCAAAACATACTCTAAAAATCAGTGCCATTAGTTTTAACTACACTGTAAATGCCATCAAACATTGGTAATCTGTGCCCATACCTTTAAGTTATAGTCTCGCTTTGATGCCATGTTTGTCTCTGGAAAGGGTATATGTGCGTCTGTGTGTCCTACAGGAGGGAAAGGAAGACCAAGTTGCCAGTTTGTGTTGTATTTAAAGGTGACAACTCCAATCCATGATTTGACTATTATAAATAGGAATTACAGTAAGCGACAAAGGTTTCAAGAGGGCAAAAATACTTTCCACTCTCTCTGAAGAAATGCAAGTGAGACTGGACTTACTGTCCTATACAGTTTGGTACATGAGTTAGTGACAGGAATGGCAACTCACACATTTTTGTTTACCAGCGATATTGTTTGTAAATTACTAACCCTGGTCACGCAAGAACAGACCTCTGACTAGTGACAGGTTATGAGTGAATTCTGCAAGATGTGTTCTTCTAGAAGTGGTTTAACAGGGAAGTCTTATGACCAGGTGGGGAAGGTGCCTATAGGACACAGTAATCTTAGCTACAGATGTAAAAGCAGAAATTAGAGTTTCCTTAAAGTTATTAGCCTTAAAGGTTAATTTACAACCTCACGGTTATTCCTTTACTCCAAATGAAATACTTCAAGAAGCTGAGCCTAGTAAAGTAGCTTAAATAAATAAATAAAACTCCACTTGTCTGTGGTGCAAATAAGCTGCCACAGTTACATGGGCAAGATGAGCTGCCTCCTGTGCAGGCCCCATGCCAGACGATAATCATAAACAAAGCTGAGGAAAGGCCACTAGAAGAAGAGTTACCCAAGCAAAACATCAAGGACAAATTAGGAGTGAATAATATGGTGTGGCCACCACTAGTGATGACATGAATGACGGATATGAAGAGCTACTGAGAGGTTTGTAATAAACTGACACTGACAGCTAGAAAACCGCTGGGGACTTGAAAGTAGTCTTTCATACTACCAAAAGAAGTACTGAAAAAGAGAGTAAGAAATTGTAGTGCAGGATGTAAAACAGATGACTTGTATCTATTATTTACCTTTGAAAACATTAAAAATCCAACAATCACAGTATGTGGTCCTTCAGCATAAGAAATTAACTTTTGTTACAGCAACCAGTACCTCTAGGAACACACTAATTTGGGGACATCGCTAAAGTACTAATATTGCACAGAAAGAGGTTTATTCTGCTAGGATTTTCTGCTGAATATATATCTTCAGGGAAATTTTAGAAGACTATGATCCCTGCATGAGTTATTTCCTATGGTAACTTCAAATGTTATGATAGCATAGATCATCATGTAATTACACTTCTAAGGGTAAAGGTATGTATGATAGCATAAATATCCCAGGAACAACTTATGTTTATCAGAATCCTGTTTCAGCCAGGACCAACAACTGAGGAGTAGGTAAGATCAATTAAAGCCACTTAGTAGAAAAAGAAGCTGGTGGAAAAGTCAGATTAGCTATGCTGGAAACTGCCCCCATGTTGTCTCAGAGCCTCTGAGGAGGACAGAGGTTAAAAGCTGTGAATCACACACTCACTTGACTTAACAGAAACAGCCCTAGAGGCAAAGAGAAGTAGTAATATCTGCTCTTACACTATGCTAACATGCTCTCCAAGGATGAGGAGTATTTTGACAGATATGATCAAGTGAGACACTAGATTGTGTGAAAACCAGGCAGTATTTCTGTGAGACGGCCCTACATCAGATTTCCCCCAGTGAGTCAGGCAGTTATGCAAGTCATGGTGAATTTTAATGTGCTAGAGAACAGGCTGATTAAGCAATCACCTTGGGCATCTTCAATTACAGTTGTAAAAAATGCCCAGTGGAAAGTTGTGGCTTTGAGAGCTTTAATTCGTAGAGAGCTCAGAAATCTCCCCACTTCCACACACTAGATGCCAGGCACAAATATTTTCTAGTTTGGATTTGATCCCTGGCTATCATTTGATTAAAGTAGCATCTAAGGATCAAAGTAAAGCTGTTTTTCTGATATGCTGTCAATTGTTCCAGGGTTTTAGAATGCCCTCTCGATTCATGAATGTAAGTGTCATCTGCTAAGATAAAAAAGTTGACTAACTGTCGTGGTTTAACCCCAGCCAGCAACTAAGCACCACACAGCCGCTCACTCACTCCCCCTGCCCAGTGGGATGGGAGAGAGAATCGGAAGGGTAAAAGTGAGATAACCCATGGGTTGAGATAAAGACAGTTTAATAGGGAAAGCAAAAGCCGTGCACGCAAGCAAAGCAAAACAAGGAATTCATTCACTACTTCCCACCGGCAGGCAGGTGTTCAGCCATCTCCAGGAAAGCAGGGCTCCATCACGCGTAACGGTTACTTGGGAAGACAAACGCCATCACTCCAAACGTCCCCCCCTTCCTTCTTCTTCCCCCAGCTTTATATGTTGAGCATGACATCACATGGTATGGAATACCCCATTGGCCAGTTGGGTTAGCTGTCCTGGCTATGCTGCCTCCCAGCTTCTTATGCACCTGGCAGAGCACGGGAAGCTGAAAAGTCCTTGACTAGTAGACTACTTAGCAACAACTAAAAACATCAGCGTGTTATCAACATTATTCTCGTACTAAATCCAAAACATAGCACTATACCAACTACTAGGAAAAAAATTAACTCTATCCCAGCTGAAACCAGGACACTAACAAAGGAACTAATTTATGTCTTTTTGTTGAAGAAAGAGAAAAGAAAAAAGAGAAAAGAAAAAGGAAAGAGAGAAGAAAGGAAAAAACTAGAAAAAAAAAAATTTAGTGCCTTTTTTTTTTTTTTTTTAAGAGTTACAGTTAAGCTTGCAGGCAGCCTTCAACACCTTTCCAGTAAGTACAATAGGTGCAAGCAGATGAAACTTCAAGTCTAAAAACTGATTATTACAAACTGCTAGAAAATCCCTGTCGAGCTGGAGAAAATATAACTGTTTGTAGGCATGGTGATTTGAGGTATCTCTAATAGCTTACAGTTTCTGGTTGATTTGTCAGACATCAAGACTGTTTCTTGCATTCACTTGGCTTTCAGGTTTTTAATACATATCTGTTCACCTAAGGACAATAGTCTACTATGGAAGCTTAACATACAACTAAGGAGATAAACTGTTAAATCAGATCTTGGCAAACCAGCTTAAGTAAGCTTCTTTTTAGAAAGCTGTTTGGAATTCAAATAGGGGAAAGTTGACAGCAATATTACAACATGAGAAAGAGGCTGAAAAGAGGTCTGAGGAGAGGCTGAAAGAAGTTACAACAGTGTTCCCCTGGGAAAAGTTTGAAAAAGGATATAGTTGAGCTTCCTTTTGTGGAAGAGAACATAACATAGATATAAGGCCAACTGAGGTGAGTGAAGACAAGCAACAGCTTGTCTATTGTCTTCAAAACGAGCGTATATCCATAATCTTCTAAAAAATGTGAGCTAGATAAAAATGTATTGCTCTTAAAAAATATGTGGTTTTCCAATGACTGTAATCTTTTCTGTTTATCCTTGTAAGTACAAGGAATGATATGTTTCAAAACTTTGTGCAAAGGTTATCTGTATAAGCACATTTGCTTACAGCTACTAGCTGCGCGATCTGAATAGTTTAAACTGTAAATCACAAGACCCATGACTTCAGCAGGAGTCTGAGAAAAGATGCACACATTACAGTGTGAATCTGGAAAAGTGAGTACTAGAGACAAACACTTGAACAATTGTCTTCGGCTCTCAGGAAAAAACACCAGACGGAGGACCAACATCACAGAGCAGCTTTAATTCTTAAGTGTACTGTGAATAGAAACATCTTATCTATCTCTCACTTTTTTTTTACTATAGGGCTATGTCAAAACTTTTAATAAAAGGCTAGAGATACTTCATGATATCTCTTTAAAAGGTGTACTTTTTCCTGAAGTGGGTTTTTTTTTGTACCTTCTCTGCATGAAGAAATTTTTTTTTCTTAATTTTTACTCAGTAGTGACAAAGACTCCAAAGATATTAAATGTCACCAATTCACCTTCTGACATCTCAGAATTATTATATGGTTGGGTTTTGTGTTGTTTTTTTTTTTAATTGAAGTAATAAACTAACATGCCTTAGTAATAAAAAGAAAAAGGAAAAGAGGATACATGGAAGCAGCTGATAACAAGGAACTCAAAATGCTGACTGTATGTACAAAAGAGAATTATAGACTATATCTGTCATGGTCTTTGCAAAGTAAACTCAAATATTGATTCCCCACTGAAAGATTTCCATTACAAGTGAAATTTCTCCAGTAGTATAGCTCAAATCTTACTAAATTTACAACAAAATAGACTTGACTAGGCATCGTAAGCACAGCTGTTGACTTTCTTATTACCATTGCTAGCAAGAACATCTAAGATAGATCTTAAAATACTGAAAAAATTCAGAAATTTAGTGACTTAAGCAAGCATAAACTACAAGCTGTCCAGAAGTATGGCAGAAAGAAATAATCACTTACCATGATCCAGACAGAAAAAGAAAGGTAAAAATTGGTAACTGGTTGTTCATTCCATTAATGAATGGTCTGAACAAGGGATGAACTGTGAAGTAAAAACAACTGTTGGTGAAGTTCAAGACAGATAAACAAAGGTCAAATGTGAAGAACTGCAGAGGACACTACAGCTTTGGCTGACTGGGTGCTAAATAGCAGATGAAATTCAATACAGGTAAATTTAAAATTATAAGTATGATAAAACAATTCTAATTCTATATATAAAGAGCCATCATCACTTAGAAATGAGATTTCAGAGTAGTAATTGATAGCACTACTAAAGTGTCAGTTCATTGCTCAACAGTGATCAAAAAATGAATCAGATATAAAAAAAATTGGAAAGATTGCAACAAAATGAAACATGGTCAGGTTACTGAATCAACCCATAGCTCACCCCCATTTTAAGCATGATATGTCAGTCTAGTCCCACCTAGTCCCAAGCAGATGTAGTCAGAATGGACGCTTCTGTAAGAACAACAACTGCACAGACTAGGTCTCTTCAGGAACAAAAAGAGTTAACTAAGGGGCACTTAGTTAACCTGAGTTAACTCCTGGCCACTTAGGGAAGCCATTAAGGGTTTGGGGTTTTTTCCAAGCCTTATTAAAGGAAACTGACAGCTTTTACTGTAGCAAGTAATGCCATGAAAACATCTAAAAGACAGTTAGTTTTATGTTTGGGCTTTTCAAAGTCTGAAAGACAGATAAGAGTGGCATGCAAGATTATAGTCCAGGTAACACATACAATTTTTCTTCAACAATAAATTGCATTTCCATAATAATTAGTAAGATCCATGAAAATAGGTATAACGATAAAACTCTACATGCTTACCTGGCAACAGAGCAGGAAATCCACTTATATTTATATTCAGTAAGAAAAAGATTCCAAATTAAGAAATATAAGGTCACCCAAGATCTTACCTATTGAATGTCCAGAAAAATGCCTTTGGAAGGTAATTCATCTCACTCAGCTTGAACATTTACCTTAAGATGGAAAGAACAACCTATTCTTCAATGGAGTTGACTATGGAAGAGAGCTTAGATGACCAGCCTACACTAAATGCCTGACTTCTGGACTGCTTATGATAGGTATGATGAATGCTGGCCTAAATCAAAAGTCTAAAGAAATTAAAGTATAAGACAGAGCTGTACGTGAGCGGCTCATGATGTGGTATCTTGAAAAATATTTATTTCCTGTGTATATATTTCCTGTGTGAAAAATAAATTCTATGCCTACATACATGGCAGTTATTACTTGATACAGTAACACCGCTAAATCTTTACAAACTGAGGTTTTCATATAGTGATTCACCTGACATTTGGGCCAACAAAGCTGCTTACATGGATGGAAAATGCACTCTACAACAATGTTGCAAATTCAGTCCATACTTAATTTATCATGACACTCGTACACAGCTCTAGAAAAAAGAACCAGAAAGACAGCAATAAATCATTGCTGTTGAGATTCAGAACCTTCTGCTGATAAGCTTAACTTCTCAAAAGGCATGAAAAGCAACATTAAGTGAGAAATAGAAACAGACCATGGGCTAATTGTATCATGCTCTGTACAAGCATATGAGCAAATAAAAAAGAATGTAAAGAAATGTTTATGAGAAAGCTCATAGCATTTGAAGAACTTCAGTTATTCTACTAAAATTGGTCCCATTGGATTAAAAAACCATAATTAACCATCTACAATTTGGGTGTTACAAGCAGAGCCACATGAAGATCTACTCTTCATTAAGGTAAACAGCTACTATTGTTTACTCATTAACTCACTATTTTAAGATTATATTAGCTAATAGATGCTGTCATTAAAAAAATACTAAGCTTATTTAAAAAAAAAAAACAACCACCCAAAAACAAAAACAAACACAACAGAAAACAAGTTGCCTACCTATCTTTCAAAGTCTGGCAATACATACATGCTGGTGATGTATTTATTGCATGATGAATATTCCTTTTCAACTTTTTTTAAATAGTTATGAAGGACTATTACTTCAGTCTTTATTAATATTAAAGTGACATCAAAGTCCACATCTGTGGGGGAAAACCTCTAAAATTCATACCAACTGACTAGAAGACTTCACATTCAGCAAGTGCAAGAAAAAGAGAAAAAAATTATTTTAGAAGTGTTGTGTCTGGCACAGGTCTCTCTGACAGGCCTAGGCATATAGCATGTAAAATCTAAAAGCTGCTGGAGTATAGCTAAACACTGTTATCCAAGCTGTCATAACTGCGTTGCAGTTTAAAGATATTTCCTGACAAGAAAATTGAGAAAGCTGTCTGGCTAGTAAATCAAAACCTTCCTCCTCTTTCAGTGGCCAACTAACAGATGCAGTTTAGGTCACAGATGGTGGTTTTTATGTTTTGGTCTCCATGCACATCTTCAGCACAAGTACTTGCTTTCTTTACAACTAGAAGTGAGAAGTTCTTTTAAAAATCTTTGCCAATACACCAAGCTATCCACAAACCACTATTAATTTCAGAAGGTAAAAAGCTGCCGAGCAGGTAAGGTTCAGAAGTGCAGTCTGTTTTTTAATGATCTCATAATTTAAGATGATAGTGCATTTTACTGTGGAATATGTTATTATGTGATTACATTCCCGTGGGGAGATTTAAGAGAAGCAGAAACACCATCAAAAACAAAAAGTATATAAGGAGTTGAAGGTCAAAAAAACCCCAGAATATTTAAGTATTTAATTGGTTTAAGAGTCTAAGTTAAAGCTTCCAAGTGGGTTCAACATTTCACTTATAGGTGCCACATTTCTCTCATTTCCCTTGCAACCCACAAGATCATTTCTCTTGTCTTCTGTGCTCCCTGCAAGGGGGCTCTGTTCAGCACAGATGGCTGTCAGGAGTGTCAGCAAGTGCTGCTCAGTCCAGCATGCTCCCCTGGATGTGTGCCTTGCTGTGCCTTTTGAGGGTCCCTTCAATCAGGGCAGCACATAACCAGCACCAAGCTCTAAAGGTAGTCTCTGATCTCCTGAATGTGCATTTTCAAAGATTTAAAATTCTGGACTTAGTATCAAGAAGTGTTCATCACTGTGACACTAATTTCAGAAAAGCATGACTCCAGAATGCTTAACTTAAAGGGAATTGCCACCTTTTTTTTTACTTTTTTTTTCTTTTCTAAACCAATGTGTACTGGTGAAATTGAACAAATTCATTTTCATTCTTATTGCAAAGAATAACTGATTGGCAACATGTTATTTAAACCAAATGATGTTTTGGGCGAACTCTGTATAAGCTGTCCATGAGAAAATATATAAAGCAACCTTGAGAAAATCAGAAGCTGACAGCTATGCATGACACCAGTGGGGTTCTGTAACAATCTGTGGAAGCAAATGTTTGTTTTTTCCAAGAGTGAGCTCAATGTCAGGGGAGCTCAACAAGTTTATGAAAAGATTCTTCGTTAACAAAAGACTGAATTCAGTGACTTGAGAAGTACTTTCCGATCCTGTATTCTGTAAGAGAGAAAAAGCTTGCCAGGGAAAATATTAATTTAAATTTGAACAAACGTAGAACAAATTTCATGAATTAAACATCTTGTTCTATACAAGGAATTCATTATAACCATTTTCATTTATAGTAGTTTCAGTGAGGTAACAGATATAATGAAGCAAGAGGATGATGAAGATCATTGATGAGCTATCAGGCTCAGCTCACTCCCAATTCAGAATGATAAAGGGATGAAATAAGAAGAGAAACTTTAAGTATTAACTTTACCAGCCTGAAAAATTGTCCTGGTTTCACCTGGGATAAAGTTAATTTTCTTCCTAGTTGCTGGTATAGTGCTGTGTTTTGGATTTAGTATGAGAGTAATGTTGATAACACACTGATGTTTTAGTTGTTGCTAAGTAGTGTTTACACTAGTCAAGGACTTTTCAGCTTCCCATGCTCTGCCAGGTGCACAAGAAGCTGGGAGGGAGCATAGCCAGGACAGGTAACCCAACTGGCCAACAGGGTATTCCATACCATATGACGTCATGCTCAGTATATAAAGTAGGGGGGTGGTCTGGGAAGCAGAGATCACTGCTCAGGGACTGGCTGGGCATCAGTCGGCGGGTGGTGAGCAATTGCATTGTGCATCACCCATTTTGTATTTTCTATCATCATCATCATCATCATCATCATCATCATTATTATTTCCCTCCCTTTTCTGTTCTATTAAACTGTCTTTATCTCAATCCACAAATTTTACTTTTTTTTTTKTTCTCTCCCCCATCCCACTGGGGTGGGGGGAGTGAGCGAGCAGTTGTGTGGTCTTTGGCTGCCTGCTGGGTTAAACCACAAAAGTCCTTTTTGACACCCAACATGGGGCTCAAAGGGTTGAGATAATGACAGATCTGACCAAAGCGTGTTAAGGCAAATTTGTTATAAGCATTCATTATATTGGTTTAATAGTCGCTGGTCACAATGTTGATTTATTGGCTCTCAAAGTTGTTGAGCTGGCTCTCAATGTTGCGTTATGTAATACCTTACTTGCAGTATATGTTCCCTGTTGTGCTGTTTATCACCGCTCAGAACTGGGTCAAGGTTATCATTTTGCTGCACTGTGTAGCACTGTTTTATGATATGATAAAATCATTGGTCATGAGTCTAGTCTGGTATTTGTACTCAGCATTGCCATCATCTCTGTACCTCGGGAGCCACCTCTCAGAATCTATTAATAATTACACCCTTTACCTTTTCTCCTCAGAGAACCAATTTATGAGGGAGACAGGGGGGACACTTTCCCCCACTCCTTCACCTTCCCGTTCATATCTTCAGAAACTCCTTTTTCTTCTATCCTCTTCATGAAGTCCTCCACAACAGTTCTTGAGAATTTTGAATACCCTTGGGATGTTCAAACAAGCATGCTCCTATTGCTATGTCTCCTGAATGTGGTTCAGGTCTTGTTTAGGGTTAAACAACAATTTAGGAATACTGTCCAGAGATTAACCCCGGCGACAGGCACCACAGCTACTCCAACCCCCGCAACAGGCACTGTGGCTACTCCAACCCCCGCAACAGGCACTGTGGCTACTCCAACCCCAGCAACAGGCACTGCGGCTACTCAAACCCCCTCAACATGCACTGCAGCTACTCAAACCCCAACGAAAGTTACTACAGCTGAACCAGAGGACAAACCTGTGATGGTATCAGTCACCCCTATACATAAGAAGAAATCTTGGAAGCAAAAGTCAGCTTGTTTAGAAAGGGATGATGAAAAGGCAGGGCCATCACAAGGAGGGGAGGAGGAAGAGGAAGGACTCGTAAACGAGACGGAAACCACCCGATCCCTATCCCTGAGTGAGTTGCAAGATATGCAAAAAGATTTCAGCCGTCGTCCAGGTGAGCACATTGTCACCTGGCTGCTCTGATGCTGGGATAATGGGGCCAGTAGCCTGGAATTAGAGGGTAAGGAAGCCAAACAACTGGGATCCCTTTCTRGGGAAGGGGGCATTGASAAAGTAATTGGAAAAGGGGCACAAGCCCTCAGCCTCTGGAGGCAACTCCTGTCAGGTGTGAAGGAAAGGTATCCCTTCAAGGAAGATGTTATATATYGCCCAGGCAAATGGACCACCATGGAGAAAGGTATCCAGTACCTGAGGGAATTAGCCGTGCTGGAGGTGCTTTATAGTGACCTGGATGATGAGCAAGTATCCAAAGATCCAGATGAAGTCCAGTGGACACGACCCATGTGGCGGAAGTTTGTACCAAGTGGACCAGCGTCATATGCCAACTCATTGACAAAACTGTCCTGGCAAGAGGAAGAAGCACTAACAGTAGATGATGCAGTTGGCAAACCCCGGGAATATGAAGAAAGTATCTCTTCCTCCCTTGTCTTGGCTGTGCAGAAACTGTCCCAGGAGGTCCAGCAATTCAAAGAGGATAGGTCCTGCTCTCCACCTATAAGGACCAGTATCTCAGCTATTAGGAGTCAGCGTTCTTCTGCTCAAGAGAGAGGATATAGAAGGTACACACCACGGGGCAACCTGTGGTTTTACCTGCGTGACCACAGAGAAGACATGAGGAAGTGGGATGGGAAACCTACCTGGACCCTAGAGGCACGGGTACGTGAGTTGCAAGAGAAAACAATCACACAAGGGGGTTCTCCCAGGAAAATTGCTGCTCCAGTTTCCAGAAAACACCTGTCTCACGACGGTCCAGTTTCCAGTGAACAATTCCCCAGACAGAGTAGAWGGGYTGATCTCACTTTGGATTGCAGTGAAGAAATTCTTGACTCGTATTCACAAGAARTGAGTAACGAATACTATGACCAGGACTAGAGGGGCCCTGCCTCCAGCCAGGTGGAGGAAAGGGACAAACAGGTTCGCTGGACTGTGTGGATTCGATGGCCTGGCACATCAGATCCACGGGAGTGTAAGGCTCTTGTAGACACCGGTGCGCTGTGTACCCTGATGCCATCAAGCTATGAAGGGGCAGAACCCATTTGTATTTCTGGAGTGACAGGGGGATCCCAAGAGCTGACTGTATTGGAGGCCGAAGTGAGCCTAACCGGGAACGAGTGGCAAAAGCACCCCATTGTGACTGGCCCAGAGGCTCCTTGTATCCTTGGCATAGACTACCTCAGGAGAGGGTATTTCAAGGACCCAAAAGGGTACCAGTGGGCTTTTGGTGTAGCTGCCTTGGAGACGGAAGAAATTAAACAGCTGTCCACCTTGCCTGGTCTCTCAGAGGACCCTTCTGTTGTGGGGTTGCTGAAGGTCAAAGAACAACGGGTGCCGATNGGGGGTTCTCCCAGGAAAATTGCTGCTCCAGTTTCCAGAAAACACCTGTCTCACGACGGTCCAGTTTCCAGTGAACAATTCCCCAGACAGAGTAGATGGGTTGATCTCACTTTGGATTGCAGTGAAGAAATTCTTGACTCGTATTCACAAGAAATGAGTAACGAATACTATGACCAGGACTAGAGGGGCCCTGCCTCCAGCCAGGTGGAGGAAAGGGACAAACAGGTTCGCTGGACTGTGTGGATTCGATGGCCTGGCACATCAGATCCACGGGAGTGTAAGGCTCTTGTAGACACCGGTGCGCTGTGTACCCTGATGCCATCAAGCTATGAAGGGGCAGAACCCATTTGTATTTCTGGAGTGACAGGGGGATCCCAAGAGCTGACTGTATTGGAGGCCGAAGTGAGCCTAACCGGGAACGAGTGGCAAAAGCACCCCATTGTGACTGGCCCAGAGGCTCCTTGTATCCTTGGCATAGACTACCTCAGGAGAGGGTATTTCAAGGACCCAAAAGGGTACCAGTGGGCTTTTGGTGTAGCTGCCTTGGAGACGGAAGAAATTAAACAGCTGTCCACCTTGCCTGGTCTCTCAGAGGACCCTTCTGTTGTGGGGTTGCTGAAGGTCAAAGAACAACGGGTGCCGATTGCTACTACAACGGTGCACCGGCGGCAATATCGCACCAACCGAGACTCCCTGATTCCCATCCATAAGCTGATTCGTCGACTGGAGAGCCAGGGAGTGATCAGCAAGACTCACTCAC
Organism: Phoebastria nigripes; assembly: GCA_035582835.1. NCBI lineage: Eukaryota > Metazoa > Chordata > Aves > Procellariiformes > Diomedeidae > Phoebastria > Phoebastria nigripes. Next base: position 759,175 of record JAYKAV010002845.1, on the reverse strand, counting down.
CCTTTAACAGTCCCATATGGCCAGTGCAAAAGTCTAATGGAGAGTGGAGACTAACAGTAGACTATCGTGGCCTGAAYGAAGTCACACCGCCGCTGAGTGTTACAGTGCCGGACATGCTAGAACTTCAACACGAACCAGAGTCAAAGGCAGCCAAGTGGTATGCCTCCATTGATATCGCTATTGCATTTTTCTCAATCCCTTTGGCAGTAGAGTGCAGGCCACAGTTTGCTTTCACGTGGAGGGGCGTCCAGTACACCTGGAATCGACTGCCCCAGGGGTGGAAACACAGCCCCACCATTTGCCATGGAGTGATCCACACTGCACTGGAACAGGGTGAGGCTCCGGAACACCTGCAATACATTGATGACGTCATTGTATGGGGCAACACAGCAGAAGAAGTTTTTGAGAAAGGGAAGAAAATAGTCCAAATCCTTCTGAAGGCCGGTTTTGCCATAAAACAAAGTAAGGTCAAGGGACCTGCACAGGAGATCCAGTTTTTAGGAATAAAATGGCAAGATGGGCATTGTCAGATCCCAATGGATGTGATCAACAAAATAACAGCCGTGTCCCCAAAACTAGCACAAAGGAAACACAAGCTTTCTTAGGC
>JAYKAV010002845.1:613761-757289 GCA_035582835.1 Phoebastria nigripes | reverse complement strand
ATGGTTGAAATATAAATATGGGGAGGCCTGGCAGATTGATTATATCACACTCCCACAAACCCACCAAGGCAAGCGCTATGTGCTCACGATGGTGGAAGCAATCACCGGCTGGCTGGAAACATATCCAGTGCCCCATGCCACTGCCCAGAACATTATCCTGGGCCTTGAAAAGCAAGTCTTAAGGCGACATGGCACCCCAGAAAGAATTGAGTCAGACAACGGGACCCCTTTCCGCAACACCCTCATAGACACCTGGGCCAAAGACCATGGCATTGAGTGGGTATATCACATCCCCTATCATGCACCAGCCTCCGGGAAAATCGAACGATACAATGGACTGCTGAAAATGATGCTGAAAGCAATGGGTGGTGGGACATTCAAGCACTGGGATACACATTYAGCAAAAGCCACCTGGCTAGTCAACACTAGGGGATCTTTCAATCGAGCTGGCCCTGCCCAGTCAAAACTTTTACGTACTGTAGAGGGGGATAAAGTCCCTGTAGTGCACATGAAAAATATGCTGGGGAAGACAGTCTGGGTTAGTCCTGCCTCAGACAAGGGAAAACCCATTCGTGGGATGGCTTTTGCTCAAGGACCTGGGTGCACTTGGTGGGTAATGCGAAAGGATGGGGAAGTCTGATGTGTACCTCAAGGGGATTTAATTTTGGGTGAAAATAGCCAATAAACTGAATTGTATGATGTTAATTTTTATATAATACTGTATGTCATCACTTCTATGGTTGCTATATGTCATATCAATGGTACTGCAGTAAGAATCACCCAGATTAATGAAGAATGAACTTTGATGAAACCAAGCAAAGTGCAACGATGATAGATCCAGATGAGCGTAGCTATAATGGAACCAGAACTGGCTTCAGCATGCAACAATCCAATACCACACACCATCTCTCCTGCCCTGAAAGACTGTTATGACAGATGGAGCCCAAAGTCATGGACTAAATGAACTCCATTGAGTTCAGTTTTAGAGTGATGGCCCATAGACTTAGGGAATGATATCTGTGTGTATATATCAAAAGACAGGAAAAGTGGTGATTAATTGGAATGTATTGGAATGTGAGAGATCTGGGCATGACGTAGATRGCATAGAATAAGGGGTGGATACTGTCCTGGTTTCGGCTGGGATAGAGTTAATTTTCCTCCTAGTAGCTGGTACAGTGCTGTATTTTGGATTTAGTATGAGAAGAATGTTGATAACACACTGATGTTTTAGTTGTTGCTAAGTAGTGTTTACACTAGTCAAGGACTTTTCAGCTTCCCATGCTCTGCCAGGTGCACAAGAAGCTGAGAGGGAGCATAGCCGGGACAGCTAGCCCAGCTGGCCAATGGGGTGTTCCATACCATATGACATCATGCTCTGAGTATAAGTAGCGATCGCTGCTCAGGAACTGGCTGGGCATCGGTCGGCAGGTGGTGAGCAATTGCATTGTGCATCACCCATTTTGTATATTCTATCATCATCATTATTATTATTTTTTCCCTTCCTTCTCTGTTCTATTAAACTGTCTTTATCTCAATCCACGAATTGTACTTTTTTTTTTTTTTTCCAGCTCTCTCCCCCATCCCACTGGGGTGGGGGGAGTGAGCGAGCAGTTGTGTGGTGTTTGGCTGCCTGCTGGGTTAAACCACAACACTCGCCAAAACACTACTGGTTCTAATTCTTCTGTATATGGCAGCTTATGCACATTCATTTTTTAACTAAACTTGTAATTCTTAGTCTTTAAGTCTTCTGTCAATTTGCATGAAAAATCAGAGTGTTCTTCTGAACAAATAGAAGATTTCTTCTTTGAATGTTTCATTGATCACAGTTCAAATAGTTAATACCTGGACTGTAAGTAGTTTAAGTACAATAAGTAAATAACCTGTAACAGAATGGGAGACTTTTTGATGACACTGGAAGATGAAAGGATGAACTGCGTCAAGAATTCTTTTCTTAGTTTTACCACCAACTTCCGGCATGAATTCTTGACCAAACACTCCAGAAGTTTATAGTCAAATCTTTTATTTCTACTGACTGGATCCCCAGAAACATTTAATTACCTAACTCATGTATGCAGACAGATAACTTCATTCTAGTCTTTGCATAATTATGAGTGAGTCATTTACTTCCAGATCTTCAAAGACCTTTTGACACCTAATTTCCATTGAAATCAATTGATATCACCAAGACTAAAATAAGTAGTTGCTTACTGGTGACTTTGAGATAAATCCTTAAACACATACTCGGATATAAAAAGAACCTAATAAATGACAGCATTAGAATAAAAAAAAATAAAAACAGTGAATTTGACAGGGTCCTAGAGACTGGTAGAGAAAATTATATATGCAGTACTACAATAAATAGGGATTATTTAAGGGTTAATAAAGAAATAAAACAAAATTTATGTTATGGAGGTTCCATTAACTGTTTTTCATTGGTCTTTTCTGGATTACATGTTCATTGACTTCATAAACAAATGTTTCAATAAATCTAAAGGTTCATATTCAAAACACTATGCAGTTATGAGTTTCCATCCTGTGGAATCAAGTGCTCTCTAAATAACTGCTTCAAAAGAAAATGGGGGTGTATGGAGGTGCTTAAATTGACATCAGCATATATACCTAAAGAATGCTTCATTTATGATGCTCATATATAGCTCCAATTAGGGAAGTGCTGGTCCGTAAATAAAGTTCCCTGTTAAAATAATGTCCTACAAAAATCTTCTATTCCCAAAAATGGTGATAGCAGTTCTGGAGAGTTCAAAGGATCATTGTTTTAAGCTAAAGAACATATCAGCAACAAAGTCACAAAAGGAACCCCTTTCATAAAAAAGAAAAAAAGAAAAACAACAACAACAAACAAAAAAAACAAAAAAAACAAAAAAAACCAAAAAAAAACCCAAAAAAAAACGCTGAAAAACAAAAAGGTAGAAATTTAGCTATCTTAGCTTTCATGAAAACTGGGGAAGTTGCAGAGGACTGACTTTGACTCCATTCAACAGGCATGCAGTGTCTATTTCACTCTATGACTGCTCAGAAATCCATTCAAGGAGCAAGCAAAGCAAACAGACTATGAAAAGGCCTGTAAGTATGTGGAAGAGCTTTCTTTTGGAGGGAGTATAGTAAGAAGGGTGTAACTAGCACTCGTTTTTATAAACTCACCATGTTGGAAGCACATAGCAAGTGCAGCATGAGGATGATAAGGAGGGCACTTGATGCATATGGCAGACTTGGAAGCATAGGGCAAAGAAAGAAACTTCCAAGATCAGCAAGGTCACATCTTGCTCAGCTGTGGTCTCAGACCTTCCCTCTGCCCCTTAATTTAGAGAGAGAGAAGAAAAAAACAAACAAACAAAAAAAAAAAAACACAACACCACGAAAAAACAACCTTAAGAGAAATGACAGCCTTCACAATGAAAAATTCAATTTGTTTATTGGCTGACCCTTTTCAGATGTTTATTTCATAAGTACTATTCAGTAGCTAACTCATGAGAAGGAGACATCAAAGCAACACAGCTTAAAATGAAAAGCTATATAGAAATTAGCTTTATATACTCTCAGTCACATAGATGCAAATGACAGTTGTAAAGGTGCAAAAAAAAAAAAGCATTTGACAGAGATTTGGAAGTTCTCAACTTTTCTGAAGCAAAGGATTATGGCAAAGCCTAGACACATACACGCACACACACACTTTCTTCACTCCACAACTCCTCCAAGCGAGAAATTCAATGAAAGAACTCAGTTCTGTAAGGGGCACAGTGCAGAAAGCATATTGACCTTAAAGTGCCTTGGACAAGAGCTATCAGAAAGAAAATAAATCTAACACACAGTTTTTAGGCTGCCAGTTATAAATACCTTTTTCTCTGGCAATTTAGATATAGCTCAGCTGTCAGGCCCCTAGAAAAATACCACCTCAGTCACTGTCAAGCTCTGTTATTTCAACTGATTGCTGACTTTAGTTGGTTGAAGTTTCAGTTAAGTTAATTTCCCCTACAGGAAGGTACATGAGGCTTTTGTTAGTAATGATCTAGTCACTTCCTGACACACACGAGTACATTATTTACCAATGATAGTCACAAATACGCAAAAGAGAGATTTCCCGTCCTCTCAAAATAAAATCCAGCTTTGTTGCTAGTTTGCATCTTCCACATCTCTGAGTATGCATAACCTTTTGATAGGCAAAATGAAATCTTTTTTGTTCTGCTAATATATCAACCATCTAATGAAACATTTAAATATATTACTTCCAGATGGTTACAGTGGGATTTCCTTTCCACTGTAGCACATTCTAATGCAGTACTTTATGTTTCTAATATACTCTAGAAATTCACAAAACTGTAAGCGTTTCATTCAAGCCTGGGTTATAATATGAAGTGTCCTAGTCGCTTCATCATAAATAAACAGGCTGAGGATCCCATGGACTACAGCTTTTCTGTGGGGGACTTCAATAAAGGTTAAGGATAAACTACATATAGTATGCTTTGCAAAGTCTTGCATGAGAAACTACACCCTAAAAACCAGCTAGTAATCAGATCCCAGCTCCTCAAACTCCAGAGTTCTCTTTGTAATTCAAACATCTTCAACTGCAGACAACTAAGTCAGATTTTACAGCCTTCTCTTGTACCATGCCTTCACTCCCTTAGTTTGCATTTCTTAAGCCTTGGAAAGCTTCATATGTTTTACGAGACTAATTGTACGAATTAAAATGGAAACTATTTCTAAATCTGTTCAATACATGCTATTTTTAGAGTACTTTAGTTGACGTTAAGAATCTTTTACCCTGCTTTAAGTACATATAGCAGGATACCATAAATCATACAACAGCATAAAAATCTAGCATTTGCTATAAGTTAGAACTATGATTTTCTTCATACTTCATAGTAGGAAGAAATTTTACAATTGATTTCATGATAACTGAGTTTAAAAAGCAGAATGTAATTTAACTGAAACTTAAAATGCTGCACTTACTGGAATACTTTATTTGTCACAAGGTCTAGGGGTTTAGAATTGACTAACAGACAGTGATGATGATAAATCAGTGTAGCAGAGTTAATTTCTCAGAGTTGCACTGGATTTAGTCACTCAGCCCTCAATGCAATGGAATTGCATGGCCAAATTCCCCCGGGACCAGGAGAATTTAAGGATAAGGGACTTCAGCTACTTTTTTTTTTTTTTTTTTTTTTTTTTTGGAGAGAGAGAGAGAGAGACTTTCTAATGGTAATGAAAAAAAATAAACCTGTGTAAGTCACAGCAGTCTAATTCATCATCTTCCTTTCCTTTTGAAATTGTAATTAGGATCACAGTTTATACATGTTCCAGGCACACTCAGAGTTCATTGCCTTTATTGGACAGTCTAAAATAGTATGTGCCTGGTTAGTGCATTTTAGCATACAGCTAGAGAGAAGTTGTAACAATAAACTAGTTGCTCCCCTAAAAAAAAAAATAAAATCTAGCATTCCCAATGTAAAAATAGTTCAAGCACTTCAAAAACAAAGAAAAATATTTGTTTGCCACTAGTGATAAAATTTCTGGTTTGGTCTCATATGTGCAGTTTGCATTAGTGAGTCAAAAAAAGATGTAATTTTGTATCTTGCCTCACTAACAGTAGCATCTAAATTAAAATGAGCCATAAGATTTCATGATGATGTTTCTTAAATTCCCTGTTTGCACAGATGTATGTACCTATTTGTGTATCTTTCCAAGTTTACATTTTTCAGTCTCATTAGAACAATGAATCTTACACTTTATCAGTTAGTAGTCAGTTGCAGTGTCAGAGCTACTTGCTTTATGCTTTACCTATTTCTATTTATACCAGTGAAAGATTTTCATAATAGAGCTCTGACCAACCCAAAATAATCCCTTCCTTCATGCCCCTCCAGCAGTAACCCCAATCTACACTGACCTTTGGCTAGCCAGAACAGCAGGTAAATATTTGGAAAGTTCTGTCCAGACTATGACTCAGCGGTACTCTTCTGGGGGGTTATTTATTTATTTTAAAAAGTGATACATAAGAGTATATAATGTCCCCCTCCAGTGGACAGCGACAAGAGCCATGGTAGATTGCATGTGAACAGCCGCTGCTTTAACTGAAGAAGAAAAACATGTGTGTTCTTACTCATTTAAGTTCTCTACACAAACCCCCACTGTCTGAAATGCATTTTATGCAGCCGCATGTACCCAGTGGGAACCATTTTTGTGTTACAAGAACTGTACTGTCTCAGGGCTTCAAGTCATATATATATTAAGTTACATGGGAAGTTTGTGTTATGTTTTTGTTTAATAAACACAAACTTAACTACAACGGATTTGTTAATGACGGTCTAATTATACTTTTTTGTAAGTAAGCGTACAAACTTCATATTAAAACATCTCAGTAGTGCACTTTTTAATGTGCTTTATAAATTAAATGAACCAGAAATATTTCTAAATTATAATGGGATATGCATCTGTGCAATAATCCCGAGTGAATTTCACTGGTCAGTGTTTTCTTCTGTTGTCTTAATTTAAAATACTAAAATAAAAAAATGTAAATATCAAGCACATGTACCAAACACCCTTTAATCTTGATTGCTACAAGGCAAAATTCGATGTCATTTGCATTACTATTACTTAATCCCCAGGCTTTAGACTGGAAACTGCATTCCTTCACATTTGACAGGCAGATTATAGAGATTACTGTCTTTCTCCAGCACTTCTTAAATGCCTCCAGTCATGATTTAATTACCTTTATTCCTCCTCTTCTCTTTTGGTTCATAGCCTAAAACAGCAGCCTTGGCAATCAATGATCAGTGCTTTAGAATAAGCCATCAGCCTCCATTATGAGAAATTCTTATAACTTCACCAGGGTTAACATACTCTCAAGCACTAATTTGCAAGAAAATGCCCCAACAGATACAAGAAATGAATATGCCTTCAGTATCCCATTAAGAAGCATGAAGCTCAAATATCATATTTCACCTGTTTGTATTCAGGAAATGAGAAGCATCAGTGTATCACACCAACATGTATTTGTGCACAGCATCCATTATAGTTCCCCCCACAGACAAATCTTAATAAAACACACACTATCATCCAAGAGTTGGCATGTCACCTGTCCACAATGTTTCTAGAATTCAGCTACCCTTGCCACGTTATATTCCCACTACCAAGAATGCTTACTTCCAGCTCAATAGATATATATATATNAAAAAAAAAAAAAAAAAAAAAAAAAAAAAAAAAACCACCACAGTTTACAAATAATCCTCTACTAAAAAAATCTGGTTGAAGTTATTTTCTTCTAACCAGCATAGGAAAACATTTCTTTTAAAAATAGACTAGATTACATAATCAGCCAAAGTGGGACTGCAGTTTGTTAAAGTATGCTGGTAAATGATCTGCTATCATTAAAAGAAACGTAACAGTATGATTGCACATTTGGCAAAAAACACAGGCATCTTTGCTATCACTTTCAAAGTAGAAGCTCTGTAACTGCTAGATTCCATCATTACTACAGCTACTAACACTGAAAATTTATTTAAGTTGCATTTGAGGATGAATTCATCCAACATCAAGTTTGAATAATTCATGTTGCAGTACCTGCTGCTAATAGTGAACCACTTCAACTGCCCAAAAGAGCCATTCAGATTCTAGGAAAGATCTGAAGCATTTTCAAAGTTTTATTCCTTGGCAAGGGTAAATTTTCATCTCAATCAGGACAGCTGTCATTCTTTTTCCTCAAAGGCATGGGCAGTGCTATAGTCTTTCTGAAGCAAGGATGAAGTGAAATGGAAGACATTAACACATGCATGCACTTTATAAGAATCTTCGTGTGGGAAACTATGGCTTTGTCTTTTTGTGAAAGAGGATCAAATCCTGGAGGGGGTGGTCATGCTTGGTGCCCTCAGCAGCAAAGGCAATATCAAGCAGTAGTCTAGATGATCTGAAAGCTCAAGATAATAACCAGCCGTAGCAAAGTTTGTCAGATCTGACACTTCTCTTATCAAGCATGAAACATACAAGCATATTTGTCCTGGGATACACAGGTGAGTTTATTCATACTGATGAACTCATAAAGGTCCCAGGTGTGCACATCAGCAATCATAAATGGGCCAGCATAGTAAAATGCTTAGTACTGCCAGGGCAACGTAACTATGATGCAATATCCAAATACACTGCAATTATACTAAAATATCCTACCTTGTGTTTTTGTTACTGTTCACAGGAAATGTTGAAGGGAAAGAAAATGCACAACAGTATATATTTTTCATTAAAAACTAAGTAGCAACTTTAATATTTCTTTTCTTCAATGTATAATCATGCTGTATAGAGAAAAACCAAATATCATGGAATAATATTATGACTGACATATTCAGTAAGCTTTATTGCTTTTCTATATTTAAACGCATTCTTAGTTGTGGTAATCATGCATTCTTCCCCATCATTCTTCTTTACTGTAGTTTCACAGTAAAACTTATAGTCACTGATATATTTAATGTCAAAAAGTTAGCAACATCTGCCATTTGACTTCTTTTGCTTGATTTCAGAATTGTTAAATGCTCATCTAATCTATCAAATATACTATAATAGCCTTTCAAAGCTTGCTACTCTTCCTTAAGAAAAACAGATATGATTACCTGTTCATTTATTGTTCTACATTTACAGAAAAGTCCAAATTCTGCAGTATATTTATTCAAAGACAAATCAATACAATTCACAACTGCAGAACTATTAAGCAGCAGGTATTTTAGTGCAAATATACTATCAAAACTAATTTTGGCAGCTGACACTAAAAATACATCTTTTTTTAAATAATATTTTTGAAGAACAGTAGCAAACAAATTCAGATGAAGACTGAGGTGAGCTCTACACAAAACTTTTTCAGACTGTGAAGAAAGACTGACTAAAGCCAGAGAAAAAAAACATGGTTTGAATCATGTTCAAGAAGATCAATTGCATTATAGTGAAGGCACTAAACTGCATTAAAAGTCCCAGTTCAGTCACCACCCCTGTCACTGCTGAGTTGTCTGCCTTAGTTTTTCATCTCAGTGTTCATTTAAGGATTAGACACACTTTTCAGAGGGTTTTTTTTTTATTGCTCCATATTCAGAAATATCCAGTTTAGTTTGGTTTCCTATATGTTTATGTGGGTTCTTCACGGACCATGGCCTCATTATACACTGCACAGACATTAAAGACCAGGAAAATTATCTGGGAGACCTTTGAGGCACTGTTATAACACAAATAATGTACCTTATCTTGTTCTAAGCTTTTGTCACCTTTTTTTAACAGTGAACACTGGAATTGTTTACAATTATCACATGTCAATTCAGCAACATATTTTAACCACAGGAGAAAAGGAGAAAAGAAAATGCATCTACCTTTTTTGCTTGTCTTTCCTCACTTTTTTTTTTATAGCTTAGTTCTTAAATTGACAGGTACTAGTTGACAACACCTCCACTTTAAGCTGATGGTTTCTTGTTCACTGTTTCTAGGTGACTGTTCTGAAGTTTTGGGTGCTGGGATTTTCTTTGCCATTTCATAAGTCAACCCACATATTTACACAGCAATCCAGATAAATGACTCAAATACCAAATACACAAATGAATTTGGTTATCAGCAGCCCATTTTCAGAACTAGAGCTTTTAGTAATCATATCTCACATTAAATTTTAAGGAGTCAAAAATATTGTCAATTATCTTCACTTTCACTCGGAAGTATGATTTCAATCCTCTTTCAAATACTAAGGTCAAAAAAAAATTGTTACTGTTGGTTTTGGTTTGTTTTTTTCCTTTAGGCATCTGATGCTATTTCTAGTTATGGCAAATATGCCATAATTCTTTAGAGAAAATGGGATTTAATGTTGTATAGTTCAAGGATTTCAGTCCAATAAGGCTATTTCATAGTTGTAAATCTGTACACACCTCACCGCTAAAAATAACTGCCATTAAAAATGTCAACAACAGTATCATCTGACTCAATGTTCTTTGCTACACAGAAGACAACTATGAGTACACTGTCAGAAAATGCTCATTTTTCTCTGGTTTCCAAAAGAAAGTCTTTTGAGATCATAATGTCTGTCTTTCCATCTTCAGCTCAAAACTTCATCCTACTCAATTTTTCATCCCATCTCACCAATTCAAAGACAGAATATATTCTCAAAAAGAATTATGTTCTCACAAGTTTTCATGAAAATTCTATTAATAGGAAGGGAAAGAACAAATTAATGCTTTCACAGAGAAAAAGGCAGACAGAACTGTTTGATATTACATACGCTGTTTGGCATCAGCTGGCTGGCCAAATAGTGTGAACCCAGTTGCCAGTCATTTAACATGTACATAGCTCAAGATTAGCTACCATATGTGCTACCTCTTGCCCACAAATCTTAGCATTACTGCAGTGAGGATGGAAAGTATTCAGATCTATAAAAAGAGGCCATCATCAGTTGTACTGTTCTTGAAACAAACTTGTTCAGTGGTTACTCCTATACTTTTTAAAAAAACAACTAATATTAAACTTCCTCTGTCAGAACTGTAGATTTAATATAATATCAAAAAAATAAAAAGTCATTTACTGATACCTTGATATTTTTATGCTGCAGCCAACTGAGCGTTTGCTGATACAGCTAAAAGTGTCAATTACTCTGTAATGGCATAAGGTAATAAATGCAACACATACTGGATGCAGAAGGTGCTTGATAATTACTTGCCATCATGTTGTGTAAGTTTCCGAATCAGTGATTTTGAGCTGGATACTTAAGTGATTCAGCATTCATATTCAGGTACCACGAAATCCCTGTAGCCCTGAAAGTTCAAAGAGCCTCATGTTTTCAATAATACTGTTATTTATTTTGTTTGGAAGTTATTTTGTAGTAGCTAGGGCAAATATTTAAGTTCTACCCTTTCTAAGAATACTAGGACACACCTGTTTCCTGAGCACCTTTGAATTTCCCATTTCATCACATAGGTTGCTTCAATTCTCACTCAAAGATAAACTCTCTCCATTTATTTAGTAGTAATCAAAGTCAATTGATTCCATTGAGGGATATACAAAGAAGGATTCAATTTTAGGCATATTATCCTAGTAAAATAATCTTAGAAATAAGGATTGAAGTAGGAAAACAACTACATAAGCATCATTGCAGATAATGATTCCACCAACCTGTCTGTCAACATTAGTATTAGCCTCTCTGCTACACAAGTTATTTTCCTATAGCAGTGAAGTTGGTGTTTGCAGCCATTCATGTATCTGGGAAGTACTTGTCTTCTATTTTCTCTCAGCAAGTCTGCACTGACATAACCTGTGCCATGTGTGAAAAGAAAGCCAAAAAGATGGAAAACCTGAGTTCTTCATGATGCCTCCCAGCATTAATTGTTGTTGATAGAGACAAGGAAAATTCATTTCAACTGAATAGGAAAAGGTAGTGAATTTTGACTTTCCCTTGGTATCCAACAAAAAAAGTTATACATGTCAACTTGAGTAATGTTCCTTACATCAGATTCTTTATAGAATCAGTAAGTAAATTGTGGTCTTGGTTCTTTCCACAGAATCACTGAGGTTGGAAGGGACCTCTGGAGATCATCTAGTCTTACTTCCCTGCTGAGAGCAGGGTCAACTACAACTGGCTGCTCAGGACCATGGCCAGTCAGTTTTCAACTATCTCCAGAGATGGAGACTCCACCACCTCTCTCATCAACCTGTTCCATTGTTTGACCACCCTCAGAGTTAAAAAGTCGTTTCTCAGATTTAAGCAGAATTTTCCATATTTCAACTTGTGCCTATTGCTTCTTGTCCTGTCCCTCAGCACCACTGAAGAGTCTGGGTCTGTCTTCTTTACTCCTTCCCATTAGGTATTTATACACATTGATAACACCTGCCTCAATCCTTCTCTTCTCCAGGCTACATAGCCTCATGTCTCTCAGCTTCTCTTTGTTTCACAGATGCTCCAAGCCCCTAATCATCTCAGTGACCCTTTGCTGAACTTGCTTCAGGATGTCTATGTCTCTTGTACTGCAGAGTCTGGAACTGAACACAGCACTTTATGTGTGATCTCACCAATCCTGAGTAGAGGGGAAAGATCACCTCCCTTGACCTGCCGGTAATGATCTTCCTAATGCAGCCCAGGATGCTGTTGACCTTCTTTGTTGCAAGGGTGCATTGCTGGCTCATGGTCAACTCATCATTCAAGCAGATACCATGCCCTTTTCTGCAAAGCTGCTTTCCAGACTGTCAGCCACCACCCTGTATTGTTGTATGGGTTGTTCCTCCCCAGGTGCAGGACTTCGAGCATTTCCCTTCGTTGAATTTCATTAGGTTCCTGTCGGCTCATTTCTCCAGCCTATCAAAGTCCCTCTGAATGGCAGCACAATCAACTGGTGTATCAGCCACTCCTCCCTTGGGGAGGAGTGTACTCCCCTTGAGTACACAACTGGAGTCCAGTTGTGCCACTGATCTCAATCCTTAGAGCCCAGCAGTTCAGCCAGTTTCCAGTCTGCCTCATTGTCCACTTCTCTAGGTCATAATTCATCAGTTTGTTAATGAGAGTGTTATGGGAGACAGTGTTGAAAGCCTTGCTGAAGACACACAACATCCACTGTTCCCCCAAGACAGTGACCTCACTGTAGGAGGCTATCAGGTTGGTCAAGCCTGATATCCCCTTTGTAAATCTAAGCCAACCACTCCAAATCACCTTGCCTTTGTGTTTGGAAATGGTTTCCAGGATTATTTCCTCAATCACCTTCCCAGGGATCCAGGTGAGGCTGCCCAGCATGTAGTTCCCCTGATCTCCAGAAAAGGTATCAAGTTCCTTGACATTTTCCATGTCTTTTGTCACCAGGAACCCTCGCCCCCTTTGGCAGCATATTCACATTTTTCTAGTCTTCCTTTAGTTTCGAGATGCCTTTCATATTCCTTCCCAGTTTCAACTCCAGTTGAGCTTAGGCTTTCCTAACCTCATCCCCGCACATTCAGACACACATTTGTCCTGGGTCATCTAACTCTACTTCCACCACTTGTACAGTACATTTTTATGTCTGAGTTTTGTCAGGAGCTCCTTGCTCAACCATGCAGGCTTCCTGACACCTTTGCTTGACTTCCTACACATAGGCAAGGATTATTCTTGAGCTCAGAGAAAGTAATCCTTGAAAATCACCAGCTCTCCTGGACCATCTTCTCTCCAGGACCATATCCTATGGCTCCCAAGCAAGTCCCTTAACAGGCCAAAGTCTGTTCTCCTAAAGGCCAGGGTTGTGATCCTGCTATTTGCCTTGTTCCCTCCTCTCAGGATCCTGAACTCTACCATCTCATGGTCACTGTAGCCAAGGCTACTCTGAGACTTCACATCCCCTTCCCAACCCCCTTGTTTTAGCTTACAGAAGCTCCATGTTCAACTATCACTTAGCAAATGTTAATAGGCTTTCTATCCACTATTCTATCCATCTCAGAACCAGGTCATCATTTAAATGGCATTACTCCTAAAGTGATTTGTGTGTGTGTGTTCTGTGGTAATATTAAGGAAACAAAACCAGAAAGACAATAAAGGCTCCTTATCTCATTTTTAAGCTGAGACTACATAACCTTCAGGAGTGAAACTACAGGAGAAGATATGGTCACTAATTTTGTAATGTATGCTTTTAATCAAGAATTTCACCACCACCCTTCAATTTAGTAACCTAAGACATTTGGCTAAGATTATATTTCAGTTAAAAGAAAACTCAGTTAAACCACAACATACATATTCAAGAAGATAAACTTCCTGATATTGTTTTGCAATATGATGACACTATTGCTCAAATAGCTCATCAAATGCAGGTTTATTTTACTAAACCTAGCATAAGGAACATGTAAAGTCTGCAGCAGGAGGTACATTCACATGCAAGCAGTCTGATATTTAGTAACTGCAGTCATTCCGAGACAATCTATAGTGTAACATAATTAATCTCCTGCCTGACTCCAATACTGTGTGCACTCAATGAATAAATATAGTGCATATTTGTGGGCTTCCTCTTAGTCATACCTTACAAACTAATCACCCCAGCGAATATGTGGATCCAGTATCTGAATTTCTCTTTAAAAATACTTCATTGGAGTATAAAATAAAACTAAAATTAGCATGTAATTAATATGCAAGCAGATTTTTTTCACCTACAATGCATTTTCATTACATGGAATTGAAGCATGGCATAAAAAAATACCTGAGCATTAGCAATTAATAAAATATCATCACTAGTCATTTGCATATTTCTATGACATTTCATGAAAAGCTGGCTACAAGAGGCACAAACAACAAGTAGGTGCCCGAAAAAAACATGCAGAAGTAATAGTTCCAGAAACCCTTATTGTAATATGAGTTTTAAAAGGTAGATAACACATTTCCTTGACTTAATAAATCTCAATATTACTACAGTCATTTAATATTCAGCCCTGAAATTTCAAAAATTTACCTGTTTTGCAGAGATGGGCTGATATATTAAATTCACAATATTGAAACTGTTTAAAGTCCCCAAACTGTATAAAAACTAGCTTCCTGATTAAACCTTTATTCTTGCTTGTCTTACATTCTGTAACAGTAGGTGTACCCAATCACTGTACTTCATCTCAGCTGACACCCAGACCTCAAGGTGACTTCAGGCAGAAGCAAAATAGACAGTTGCCTAGAGCACAAACTGATGAATATTTAAAAATCAAAACCTTAAGTAAAATAAAGTGTCTCAGAAATGCAGTTGCAGTTTAGAAATGCAGAGTCCAGCCTGCACTGGCATAGTGACAAATCTGTTGCCTTGTTCCCTCAGTGCTTCAACGCTCTGAATCCACACATTACGATGTACTAGGGGTGAGCAGCCACAGCACCATTCCTGCACACTCTACCCTGGTTTGTGCCTGTCTCCAACCAAGGAGACAAATTCAAAAGGCCACCCCAGCAAAGGAAGAAAGCTGAGGCTACAAGATCAGTGCACTTCCCTTTTTTTCCTTTTATGCCAGCAGCAATGCCACGTTATGTTGCTGCACTTGGGAACCTGTATTCAGTAGTGCTATTTTGACGAGAGTGGAATAAGACATGAACAGATGGATATGCAGTTAAGGGGGGTTCAGGATCACCCATTATTGGTGCTGCAACGCTTGTCTCAACCCCACGACCACTTAGAGAAGATACTTTTCAACTGCTTCAACAACATGGAGTTCTACAAATAAATAAAACAAATTTTTCAGTCTTCACCTGTATGATAGAAAAATTCTGTCTGTTTATAACATTAGGAAGTATAGACAGTTCTGATATGTCCCGTAGATATTTCTTTTCATGTTACTTTTCATTCTGAAAGCTTTCTTATATATATACATTAGAAAACAATTCTATATAGCCATTTTGTGTTCTATGTCGGATTTACTTACAGCAAACCATATATAGATGGAGTGTATAAGGTATACACAGAGCACATAGGCTGGTCTCAGGTTGGTGGTTCACACTTAAGTTGGTTAATTCCTGCCAAACAGATGTCACAAAATTCATTATTTCTAATTTATAAATGTAAATTAAGCATTAACATTGCAGACACATAGCTTTAAATACCTGGGCCTCTTAGAGATACTACTGCTGATACATAAGACACCACAGGTGGTTGGATGATTGAATGACCAAAAACAAGCCTCCATCTTCTCTCTTGGTCCATTTTTGCCTCTGCTTTACATCAACATATATAGAAATGGTAGCAAGAATCAAAATTACAGGACTAGAAGAAAGTTCCAAAGTTTAACCTAGCTTTTTATCCTCTGCAAGTAAAAGTCATGCGAGAACACTGTTCAGGAAGGACCGGTCTATTTTGTCTCAGATGGCCATCAGAAAAGGTAGGCAGTCCGTGGATTTTTTTTTATGGTACTTCACTTTGGTCTTTTACATTAATATCAAAGACTATGAATACCAAAGATGACAGAAATAGTATGTTTAAAGAATAACAGTGGAAAGTATGATCAGTATGAAAACTCTAGTCTCCTACTCTAACATTTCTCTAAATATTTCAAAGTAAAAGCAGACTACAAAAGCCATTTTAGAACAGGCTCTTCTCCGCCAGAACAAGAAAAACAAGCCTGAAATGACCTGTAACAGATGTTTTGCCAGAGTCAAAAATCACATTTGAACTTCAGATGGTGATTTCTGTTTCAAGTCTGCAATCCCTCATATACCTGAGTGAGCTCTAAGTGGGTGAAATGAAATCTTCTGCTTCCTTATGTATCGGTTACGGTCATCTCTTATCTCTGCCAACCACAACTCACTCTTTGAAGTTCATTAAGCTTTAATTAACTGGCATTCCATAAAATGCCTAGGGTTTTCAAAGTATTCCCAGATCAGACCACATTAGGCTAACTGGTATGGTCAAATGAAGTCTTCTGTAATATATTCCCACATACTGCATCACTATATTTCATTTTGGTTAACACTGATAAACATAAAGATAGCCAAACACAAATCGAAGCTCCTGTTGCCAGTCTTTCTGTTAGTTAAGTGCCTAGACCAAGATTAAAACGTATTTGACATTTCAACCCCTTGCTATCAAACTTTCCTTCCCTCCCCCTTCATAAAAAAACATTAATAAAATAAAAATTTTAAAATTTGTAATAAAAAGGGGAGGAACTGTAATGTTTTGTAATTCCATTTTATATCCTGCTGACTCCAGTTAGCTGATTGCTATTTTTTGATTGGGCAGCTGATGGTTCCCTAGCAACAGGTTAATTGATTACAGCTGTAAATCCACCTCATTCAACTCTCTCCTCCTATTCCTCACTTATGAGTGCATACACACACATCTGCCAAGTAAAAGACAGCAGATAGAAATCTAAAGAACAAAGAAAAAATAGGGAGAGGGATGTGATAACCAATCAAGAATGGTTTCAAATTTCAGAACAAAAATAAAGCAATGTTGGGATTAAAAATTAATTAAAAATTTACTTTAGCATACTGTTAGTCATGCTACTCTTTTAATGCAGGGATCAATAAATCTTTTCATTCACTATCATATTAATTAAAATGGATTCATTCTAATTTTATATATAAAATTTTACCTACCTGGTAGAGTTGAAAACCGTAATGAAAAAAAGAAACTTGCAGATAGAAGGCTGAATGTTGTTCATAAAGTAGGTCCAGGGGCTAACCTCCACTCATCCATCAGTAATTTCTGCACTATTAACCAGTTATTAAGTAAGAATTAGGAATTTTTGTTCCATTTGTTTTAGAACTAACTATATTTTATATGCAATGTCAAAGGGACATATTTTCAGTACCAAAGTATGAAATAGATGTGAAAAAAGGGCTCAGGTAGTTTTCCAGACCCCAAATCCAGTGATACAGGGCTGAAAACCCCTGCTGACTTAAGCACTTGAAAGGCCTAGCAGAAACAAGCATCAGGTGGATGTTTTAAGTAAATTGTGAGACCTTAGGGTCTTATTAAAGGACAGTGAGTGTAAACTTGAGAGCAACAAGGAATGACTCTAGAATTAACAGGGAAGAAGAAAACAGCTTCAAGAAAGGAAAGCTTTGGGGATTGCTTCTCTTATTCTGGAAGCACTGAGTCTCTGCAGCAACAGGACTGGGAAATTTGTGATTTTTCCTATCTAGAGAAAAAGGAGTGAATTGTCATTTTGCTAGTCTTGAATAGGTGAGAACAATACATGGCATTCTCTTACATGGTCATTTTTAATCTGAATACAGGGCACTCCACTCCCCCTTTCTCCTTCTAGTAGCAGAGATACCTTCTTTTCTCATGTTGTTATTGGAAACATGCAAACCTACATCTTCCACAAGAATGCTAGAGCCATCATGTATCCTGTTACCGGTATCCTGGTTTGGGTAGAATTGGGAAGTCTTTATCTTTTCTACTGAAGCTGTTCAAACTTTTCTAGTCTGCAGAGAAGCTCAGAGATTCCCTGAGCCAGCAAGAACAGGTGTGACTCTGTGCTTAAAGGGTTCTATAGAGATGGACAGAAATGGGAGAGGTGGGTTCTGTTTTCTTCCAGTTACTTCAATATTTTATTGAACAACTTTTTCATGTAAAATGTATAAACAGGCCTGGGAATATGGAAATCAGCTCCCCTCACTTATATTCATAGCTATTAGGCTCCAAGTCAGGCAGTGCATGCTAAACGCCTGCTTACCTGATCAGTGCATCACCAGTTACTACATTTCTTTCTGAAGCACTTAGCTATCTGTAGAAAACTTAGAAACTTAACTCTGTAATGAAGAATCCATTCTGAAAATTTTGGCTTAGTGGGATCTAACATTTAAGTGCCTGTTAAATCAGTTCTTAAAATATTAAGTTCTGAAATACTCTGGGATGGAAGAAATGTGCAGCTTTGTAAAATAAATTTGTAAAATCCATTCTAATGTTTTTAATTAACTGAAAAACTACTAGTCCAGGACACTTATTCTGAAAGCCAGGTTAGCCATCACATGTGAAAAATATTTAATTTCAGATTTTTTTCCATGTGTGAGAAATATATAGAAAATGTGATCATAACAGCTTGATAATGCTAAGCATCTGAAGGTCATTCAGTAATGTTTTCATCTAATTTCAGGCACATTTGTATAAATCTCTGTCTTCTACTTGTAATGTCCTATCACTTTCTTTCCCTATTGTTATTAACTAAATAGATAGCATTTTAAATATCAGTAATATTCACTGGATGTGGCATAAAAGTGACTTGGATACTCATTCTTTTCTTTTTTTAAAAAGTATATTTCCTGTGGGAAGCTGCTAGCATGATATCCGAAGTAAACCTTGGCAAAATGAATCATAAAGTTATTTTCAAACATTTATTTTAACAGCTTGGCAGAGAAGACCATACTACAGTCACATTGTAGCAAACAAATCCAAACACATACCATGGATTAGCAATGTATGAAAATAGTAAATAAATGTATTTGATGTACACTGCAAGTATATAATTTGAGCATGAAAGACAAATTTAGGATATAAACATTACAGGAGTAACTAAAAAGGAACCTATATAGATTGCCTAGCTTAATTTAAAATATATAAGATATATATGAGGGAGAAAGAATAGCCAGACATATCACTTTCCATTTCACCCAGCAACGTGGATTGATTTTTCTTTCAAATGGTCCATATTGTAAAAGACACATTCAATTGGTTGTAACACCAATATTGCACACAAATCAACTCATTTTTATTGCTGTCAGTTATGTAAATTGAAGATGAAGAATCATTATATTGAATTTATAGAAAGACTTACTGGCAGTTAGAGGTGGAATTTCTGGAATATTAAGTGTTCTGCATCTTTTTCCCCAAAATTTGAGTGTTAGGTTAAATATTTATGTTCTATACTTTGGCATTTGGCAGTTTGAGATGTATTTTCCCAAAAGTGTATTTGGTCTTGCAAGAAAATTTGGAGCAGAACGTTTATTGATAAGAACATTACATACATGGAAAAAGGAGCTCCATTAATTTCTCTGAGGAAGGAAGAATTTCTCCTCTGCTGCATATAGCATCTGAAGACATTTCAACTGACCATCTAGCCTAGCCCTAAGCATCAGGAGAGACTTGGATGAGTACACTACTTCTGATAATTATTTGTTCCAAAAATGTCTTCACAAGTGCCAAGAATGCTTTAAAAGTGTCACATTTTTCACACACAGCAAAGAGAAATTAGTTTCTGCACCCCTCCCACCCTAGCCCTGCCCCTTACAAGCATCATACTGTCAATCTGTATTCAAGTTTGGGTGTCCTGACGTCTAAGAGTCTTTCAAGCTGTATAGCTACATATCCATCTACCTCTTATTTTGTATCAGTGAATTTAATTTCTCTTTCCTAAATATTTGATTCTACTTGTCACAATCAAATTTCATCTACTTGATTCTGGACCATTTATCATTTAATCACTTTCCTTTTTAATTCTAAACCTTTCCTCCAAAGTGTTTACAACACTTTCCAATGTGATGTCATCTACAGATTGTATGAGGGAAGTCTAGTCCATACCTTGGATTTCTCATTAAAACATTACTTTTAATGTATGTCAGGCTCAAGACAAAATCCTCAGGGTTGCACCTTCAAATATCCTCCAGTGATGAAGGATATTTAAATGAATGAAAACAGGGGCATCCTTTCTCCTAGGTAAGTACCCTAATCTCTGTGCTATTATGCTTGTCATGAACCAGTACATATTCTGTGTCTCTAGTCCAATAAATTTTGTAACTATTTCATACAAAGCAGAAAATTGCCAACTGAAGAAATAAGCGTGAGCCACATAGAGATAGCCTCTATTGAACAAAGTTTTAGAGAATTAATCTGTGTATTTTGTAGCAGAAATTGTTAATTCCTGCTGATTTGGAATGCTTGCAAACCTGCCATGTAACTATTTCAATGCTTTTAAACCAAGCTGCTGTTGGAACTTTCACTGATGCAATGATATTTGCCTGATTATTGTCATCTTCTGTTTCCATTTTTGATAGAACTTTAAGCCAAATGGTCCATCTGGCATTCTCTCTCGCTTGTCATTTTACAAGGTATAAAAATAAAGTATATTTTAAAATTCTAAATCGTTGGTTTTGTTTCCTCACATAAAAACTGAACATAAGAACACAAAGGCTTTTACAGAATATTTTATGAAAAAAAAAGAAAAAAACCCACCCTTTTTAACTAAGTCTGAGATCTGCATCTGTACTCTATTTCAGTATCTCACTGACTGCCTACTGACAATAACGGCCAGGGAGGAGCAGTGTACCGGGCCAGAACATAAATGGATGTTTCACAAAATCATCTCTTGAAATTTTCAAATAGTACAGGGGATTCAGCCACATGTCTTCCATCGGAATGAACATGTGTATTGTGTGTAAGAGAGAAAGAGATTCAGAAACAGACAAAATGCTTAAGTCTTTCTTTGTATGGTCTTCTGTTTGCATTCTGCCTGTTTAAAAAAAAAGATAATAACTGCAGAATGTGTGCAACAGACTGGCGAACACCTCCACGAGCACAATCAACATGAGCTGAGAGGGACTCACTTTACTTCATGAATACATTTACATTATGTCATGTAAAATTACTGAGTAGCTGTTAGAGAAAAAAGAAAACATGATCTGTATTCTTGCAGAGGGACCTACTGAGGACCAATCATCAAATACACATGGCAAATAGAAATGGCAGTCTGAAAAGGTGATAAGCAATCAAGTATAGACAAAAGTGAGGCACTCTGACCTTACATTCAGCATGAGTACTAAATTAACATATCTGTGCGGTGTACTAGAAAATTAAGAGGACAGTAAGGACAAAGTAGATTTAAGCCCAGCCACGGGCTGCACAAATCTGAAATATCTAATCTAGTCTAATTACAGTCTATTTTACATCCCACATCCCAAACCTTGGCCATCTAATCTTTTCATCAGCAGCGAGCAGTTCACAGCTAAGTTTACAGACTTGACCTATACTGATTAAGCAAGGCATATTTTGTATTTATGGGATATGACCTAGTCACAAAGCAGGGTAAGCTGAAGACAGACAAGTGACTCAGAAAATGGGCTCAATTAACTTGTCTTTGTCCATTATGCAGCGTTCATTTTTTTTCTCAGCAGAAGTCATTCCCCTCTGACCTGTAAGAGATTCCTGTTAGGCRTGTCAAAGTACAAAATGCAAAAGAGAAAGTTATTAAGGTAAACCGATTTCTGTGCTCCAGGCGTGCTCCTCTGCTGGGAGCACAAACCAGAAGCAGTCTGTTACATGAGTGCTGTACCTGAGAGGGCTCTCAGAAACATGTTGTTGAAACTCTGCCGCCAATTAAGAGAGACATTTGAGGTGATCTTCCTTGTTTCAGAGGAAGCTTAGCACCTCCCAAAATTATATTAATTTATCCCAGCCAGATAGATGTTATCACTAGGGCTCATAAAATAACATTTGAAGAGCAAGCTTTTTGCATTTGCATCTAGCCCATTGCCCCAGGTAACTAAACAAAACAGAACAGTCCTTGCAGATGCTTGTTCAGAGGTCTTTATCCCTTACTAGTCTAAATAGCATGCTGGTCTGGATTAGACTACTAGTATATTTGATATGCATTGCAAGAACTGAAAGTTAACATTTCCTACAGGTAAACTCTATAATTTTGCTTGCCTAGGAGTGCTGCTTTATTCCTTAGAGGAGGTCAGGAGAGAAACTTATTTTGAAAAGGGAATATTAAATTAGTAGATTCAGTAGCCGTTCACCTGTTCCCCTGGAAATACATATGCCTCTGAGACACAAGGTTTATCATGGACACATTTTCAATTCAGTAATTTTTTTTTTACTGAGGAAAGGACATTAGGATCATCTGCAGTCTTTAGGTAAATGCAAAGAAATCTTGAAATAATGTAAAATACAGCTGTAAATTCCATCAAAACCTTATAAAAATATACATGTGATGGTGTGGTGGTGCATTTCCCCCCTTCCCCTAGGCCTCTCTGCAATCAGAAACTCCTGTTAGGCCTTAGCCATTGTGTAATGAGTTGGGCAGTTAAGCGTCCCTTGACTGTACCAGGCACTCTTGCATGGCTGAGCTAGGGAATGGCTCTGATTGTACCAGGAACACTGTCTACCTGATCAAAGTAGGGAATGAAAGCAGGAGACAGTTCGTCATTCCTGACAGCCCTGAAATGTTCCCCACCTGGATCGCAGATCGAGTGGAACGGAACACCTGGATCCACAAAATGATACCATTGTAATCGCAAAACAATACCATAATCAATATTTCTGACCACCTTGGATAGTAGCCAGRATGGAAAGTTACTGATGACTAAAGCCAATCATCTTGCAAACCTATAAACAGTGGTCCCCAAGCGAGACCCTTTGAGCTCTCCTGGACCGCAGCGGGCTGCGCCCAGAGTCTCCCTCTGAGTGGGACGCCTCTCAGCGTTCGCAAACCCTCGAGTTTGTGAAATTCAGAGGACTGTCAAGACTTGGCCTGAGACACTCTTCGGACAAGATACTACTTGAGGCTCAACTCTTCGCCCATTGAGAAATGCCAAGACATTGAGCGTGAGTATTTCATGACACTCGAGGGGAATTTTTAACAGGTACCTTTATTCAGCTTAAGGTCTTTATAACTCAGCTTCAGGCCTGTAAATTTATTTAGCTTTAGGCCTATATACAGATCTACCTAGCTTTGGGATCCCATTGTGTGTGAATTGATTTAGACTTTATGTGTGATGTGTGTGTGTGTTTATATATATGTATATTGATTTAAACAATAAGTAGTAAGCATAATCTGTAATCTAGTCGCTTTAACATTGTGGTAATTGTGATTATTTTGCTTTGTAGTTGCTAAAATTTTATAGTCTACCTCAATGATTTAATGCTGCTAAAACTTAAAATTTACTCCAAACTGTGATTAAGCTTTAAATTGCTGCTATACATTCATAATCCCTTAGGCATAAACCGTTGACCAAGTCTGAGACTAGGGGTAGATCCAGCCGCACCTAGACTCCTCTCTGAGAAGGAGTTTAGAAAGCAAGGGGGTCTACCCTGAACCTCGTGACTSAACGGGAGGATCTCCTTATTCCTTTCTGTATTAGACACAAACCGTTGTCCAAGTCTGAGACTAAGATTGGATCCAGCCGGGTCTCCTCTGAACCTCGTGACTCAACGGGAGGGCCTCCCATACCCCTTTTCCTCAAATCTCTATAAAAATCATTCCAATCCAAATTCTGACATGATTTTCCCTATGTATGCTTAATCCATGTAATAAGTAATAGAGTGGACCTTGCCATCGAATTCTGTTAAGTCGCGCTTTTACAAATCTCTATTAAAATCACCTTTTGCTGATACCTTTGCTGGTGTTTCTTTAAGCGGCCTCAAAACCACTCACTCACAACAGATGGTAACATTTATTATTGTTAGCATTATTCAGCAATATGATATAAAATTATAAACATTTTCCCAGAAGAAAGACTAGTATGTATTTCCAGGCATAGATAATTGCAGATTTCCATAAAGAAATTGAATATAAGGAGAAAAAAGACAGCGGGCATTTCTCTAGATTTTTGTATGTTCTAGACACGTCCACATACGCCCTGGCTGATCAATGCTGCAGATTATGCAGATGTAAAGTGTGTCTGACAGGCTTAGGATGTTTCACACTCATGGCACATATGTTACATCATACGCTACATTATACATTCTTACATATTTGTCTGGGAACACTTAAACTAGTGGGAACACTAACCCCTTCTCTGCCAAAATGATATTAAGAGTCAGCAACAAATTAGCTAATTTGTGGTTTATTAGGAAAGTCTTATAAGCCGATTTAGATAATTTAGAGACTTTATGCTGTACATACTAAATCAAGGTAAAAAGTGAGTAGAAGGTCAAAAAAGGTAATGGAAAGGAAACTGCCCCTACAATGATGAGAGCTTGTCAAAGTCTTTGGTCAGATATCAGCACAGGCTAATCAAGGTAACTCCATTTTCTTTAATGGACCTACACCAGTTCGTACAAGTGAACATCTGTCCTGATGTTACCATTTTTGACTTGTAATAATTTGCATCTACATCTCTTTTGTTTGTCCATAATGTTATTTTTTTCATGCATTCTTAAGAATAAGGAATGAATGCACAACAGCCTTGATGTTTCTGCTCAGGATGCAGGTGCCTAATTTAATGTGTGCTAACAGGTAATATTTGTCCACATTTGCACTGGAGTGCAAAGGAAAAGAAAAAGCTATTAGAGATAATGCAAGGATTTACATGCTTAAAGCCCTAGATAGAAATACTCTGCTGTAGCAACAACCAGAGACCTCCCAAACACTTTCTCCTGCACAGTTTACAATAAATATATGTTGCAAATATTACTGCTTCTCTCTAGAACTGAAAGCTATAGCCATAAGATACCCATTTGTTTCATTTCCTTTTGTATGCTTACAATTACATTTTAGTTTACACTATAATGAAATATATTTGGCTAAGAGCAGAATTCATCCACCCACCCAGCCCTCGTTAGTACATAGTGCATGCAGTTCATACAATTCAAGGTTTTCCACAAAGAGCCATGAAGAAATTGTGAAAATTATGCTGGTGCCAAGTATAGGAGTATAACTGGTACTTGCTTCCATTCTCAAGTCACATTATAGAAATACAATTTAATACTTTTAATAGCAGTATCATTTTAATGGTAATGGTCAACAAATAGAAATCAGAAAAAGTTTACAGAGGGAGGAAGTTTCTCCTACTGTCTTAACTATGTCAGCTGGAGAAACAAAATCAAATCAACTTTTGAGCATGCCAGCTCTTCTTCTGGTGTGCTTAAAACATAGTACATTTCAAGCATACTTCTTCAGAATCTCATTAACTGTTGGGGCAAGCGAGCAATCTCTTTCTCGCAGGGGCTAGAAACTAGTCCTCATATTTCACAGAAATCTCAGAGTGAGAACTGAATACCAGAATTTCTATTTTCCATTAGTGAACTACTACAGGAAGATACAAAAATCAAGGGAGAGGAAAAGAATTTCATCCATTTTTCCTGTGCTTTAATTTTGTTCTCTCACAACTTGCTGTGCTTCACTGATTTAATAAAAGGGCAAACAGAAGTACCACTACATGCACACACACACCTACAGACATTTTCACCATTTATTGTGACCGTGTACGTCGCTCTCAGGTTAAATGATAAGCAGGATGTCCTTTGCCTTCATAATATAAGGGATATAATGAAAGAGCTTTTAGGATAATGAACTGTCCTGTACCAGAAAAACAGTTCATTCTTTTAGATGCGTTACCTTCCACACCAGTATCTAATGAACAAAATTATTCAAGTGGATGTAAGTCAAATTGCATGGATAAGAGGTCTTTTTATATGTATACCTGGCAAACAAATACTCTGTTATGGATTTGTAATCACTCTATGACCATATGACTATAATGCATCCCTGGAATAGTATTCTAGGGATGCATTATAGTTTAAGTGTTCCATCCAAAATATTGTGCGAATGGCTTATTAACATATTTTTTCCCCCAGAATTAGTAAATTCCTCTTTATCTGATTGGAAATAAATAGATAGCATAGAGCTTTGATAACTGGTTTGATTTCTAGGCTATTTATCATATAAGATGTAATAAGTTATTGCTTGTGACAGAAAGTGCATCATATATTGCCTGTGAATCTGCTGGAAAATGCAGATGCACCATTACTTCAGCCACATTCTCTTTGCAAATCAAACACTGAACCAGAAAGTTAGTAACTTTCTTCAGAGCTAGAAAAAATCCACAGTTACCTCAGGAGCTCCCAAAAATTTAGGAGCTTAAAGGTAGAGTAACCAAACAATACAGATTTGGATTAAAAAATGCAGATTTATATAAAATTATTTTGTTCAGAGAGAAAACCTGGTATTTTAAATTGAAATTTAAAAGTTTCATTTCAGCATTTACAAAATGAACAACTTTGATGTTCCTTAGTTGTTCAGACATGTTCAGCAAAGTCTGCAGGCAAAGTATTCAGCCCCACCTGAAATATGCCATACGTTAGAAAGATCCAGTCTGCTATTTTGAATGTAGTCTTTGGTTTAACCTAGAGTTCCCACTAACATATCAGTGTCACTATCAATAATATCAAATTGTCCTTTATTGAGTTCCCACATAAAAACATACCACTGAAAGTTTCTGAGATCCTTGAAATGCTATAGCTACCTGAACTGCCATCTCCCTTGCTGGAAAAGGAGCAGCATGTTTGGTGTATGGCCTCTTTTCCCAAACTGCACGCTGCTGAAGTTTTCTCAATTGGTGCAAGAACAAAAGACAGTTTTTCCCAGTTCCTGCCTGAGCTTAAGCAATTAAGTCTTTGCTGTTATATATGGGATGGAAAGTCCAGAAGAAACTTTATCTGAAACATAAATAGCAAGGAACTAAACATATGAAGCAATGTTTCCAGGATAAATATACTTCAACTTAGTTTCAAAACTAAATTATAAACTTTCACTTATAACTTTCGTAGCTCATACTTTTTTCCTCAAGTGTTCTTGCTTGGCAAGCAGCCAAATCATTTACATGGATCTGATGGATCTGAGAAGTAGTATTTTAATGATGTTTATATCTGGAGGACCAGACAATTGCTGCTACGAATCAATGTTTTCCATTTGGCTATTAATAGCTAAAACTAGTTCTCTGTGCACATCTCACATTGCAGTTTTTCCCCAAGAAAATCTTATGATATAGAAGTCTAAAACTGTAAGTGACATCCAAAGTGTGTAAACTGATCATGGAAGTTCAAAGTATCTTCAGAAAGTAAAAAAAAAATGAATAGTGAAAGATTATCAAATAGTCATGTTAGCTATTTTACTCCTGTTAATAACACTTCAGTTTAGAAAGGAATCTGAGTTGGTTTTGGTTTGGGGTTTTTTTGTCCATTTCCTTTTCCTTAGGGAAAATATCAATTTTTATTGAAAAAAGAATTCAGACTTGAAAATTTTCTACTAAAAACTACACGTAAACCAAAAATATGTCCTTTTACAGTTTCCAACTAAAACTCAGAACATTTCAAGAAAATGGGAAAATTTCTGATAAAATTTCTTTTTTGTGATAAAATTTAATCACAAACCTATTGTTCTGGCAACGTGTTTTCTCAATCAGTATAATTTAGCTATTTTTACTTCTATGAAAGATTTTGTGACTTCAGCTAGGGCATTAGTAAAAATGGCATCTGTTTATGAATGCTACAAGGTAATCCTACACTACTTGGTGCTACATGCTCCGAAAATAAACACACCGGAAAACACACTCTGAAATAAACAGCTTGATTGAAGTCTTTCATTTTTTTAAGTGCAACTACAACTGGAAGGCAGTAGTACTCTTCTGACTACTGGTAGGACAATTTCAAGGCTTTGCCTGTTACCTAACATTTATAGAATTCTGAAGCTGCATGATAATTTGTATTGTTACTTTTTAAAGTAATTATTGTATTAAATTTCAATCTCACTTTTCTCAGGATTGATATTTTTAAAATACGGATCACTTAATGCTTGTTTCAAGTAGCTCTTGTCTCCATTGCTCTAAAGCAGGAATCACTTCTCTTTCATTATTATTTTGAAAGTTTTCTCATCCTCCCAGCACATTCTCTGAACATATCTTTAGATATGGTAACTCAGAGCAGTGACAGACAATTCCACAACTATTTAATGAGAGTAGATACAAGGCCTGTCTACATATGAGAGCAAAAAGATTAAGCTGTTTTGAAGTAAGGCTACTTGTTCCTCATGAGTGCCTCCAGACTTGAGTGCAATTTAGTTTGTATGTATTGATTTCACACCTTGACAGTCTGTGTACAGACCTGATCTCAGACAGGAATAACCATAAAATGTTAAACTACCAGTTCTGAGAACAGTGGCACTTTATGAAGCCCTTTTCCCAAAGGATTTGTGTCTCAGTGGTGTTCCTGTGTGGATTTTTTGGTACCTGATAACAGATGAATTTACCCCATTGTATTCACATCCTCACAAGGACATTACTAAGCACCTTTTTCTGTTTAGCCACTTCTTCTGACAAAACTTACAGAAACTCACTATCTTTTCAGGTACTTGATGTATTTGTCTGAAACTGTGCATAAGGTTAAAATCTTTATTAAAGATAAGACGTAGACACAAGCCTACAAGTGTATACACAGAGAAAACACAACCTGTTAGTTTACTCCCTTAACAAAACAGGCTGAAAATGAGAGGAACATCTCAAAACTGTATAATGGACTAACACAAGAGTTCTTTCTCTTCACCGCTAGACTCATTTTACAACTGGCCTCCTTTCTTATTTCATTTACTCCTTTTTAAAATTGACAAAATATTTCCTTCATCCTACACTTGGTTTGTCCCAAATATTTAGTTCATAAACTTTTCAGGGCATGGATTATTTTTGAAAACAAGAATCATAGTTTGGATCCCCATGGTTTCAACAACTGCAATGTAAATCATAAGTATCTATAAGAAAACTTTGCATACCATAATCCCCTAAAACAAGGAACTAAAATGTCTACTCTAAGAGTATTTGACTGGAAAACAAAAAGACAAACCAACACAAGCAAACAAGGAAAATAACACATTGGTGGGGGAAAAAAAAATACATGCGCAGAAATGGATCTGGAACAAGTAATTATATCTAGAGCTTCATAACTCAATAATATGTCGGCAAGCATTTGATTTTTTTACCTCCCCAGTCCCCAAATGGGAAGAAATAATAAAGAGAAGACATGGATTTTAGTTGAAATTAGCTGTGCATCTGTTTCTACGCAGATTAAAAGTCTAACAATCCTGGAAATGATGAGAAACACCAAGAAATAGGATGCAGCAGATAAAGACATTTTCTATTTTTGTGCTGCATAGATTGGGTTTTTAGGCTGCATAGAGAGGTTTCACTACAGACAGCTTTCTGTCAGATCATATCTTGGCAAGCTCTAAGAACTGAAGTTAATCAGTATGTAAGAGGGGAAAATGTTGTAAATGTAGGCTTTAAAGACCACTTAAAAATGAAAAGGTGAATTTATTATTATGTCCCAAACCCTCATCACTTTCATACAAGTAAATCTGTTTTAGCTTTGCTACCAGCAAATTTCTCTAAGGTTTGACACAATGAAAGATGGGTTATGCAAAGACTGTGTGGGGACAGTAGCTATTATCAGCTTTAGAAGCTATAACTCTTATGGATTATCATAGAATCACAGAATCATAGAATAGTTTGGGTTGGAAGGGACCTTTAAAGGTCATCTAGTCCAACCCCCCCTGCAATTAGCAGGGACATTGTCAACTAGATCAGGTTGCTCAGAGCCCCATCCAACCTGACTTTGAATGTTTCCAGGAATGAGGTATCTACCACCTCTCTGGGCAACCTATGCCAGTGTTTCACCACCCTCAGCATAAAAAATTTCTTCCTTATATCTAGTCTAAATCTACCCTCTTTTAGTTTAAAATCATTACCCTTTGTCCTGTCGCAACAGGCCCTGCTAAAAAGTTTGTCCCCATCTTTCTTATAAGCCCCCTTTAAGTACTGGAAGGCCACAACAACGTCTCCCCAAAGCCTTCTCTTCTCCAAGCTGAACAACCCCAACTCTCTCAGTCTTTCCTCATAGGAGAGGTGTTCCAGCCCTCTGATCATTTTTGTGGCCCTCCTCTGGACACGCTCCAACAGGTCCATGTCTTTCCTGTACTGAGGACTCCAGAGCCGGACGCATTACTCCAGGTGGGGTCTCACCAGAGCAGAGTAGAGGAGCAGAATCACCTCCCTCGACCTGCTGGCCACGCTTCTTTTGATGCAGCCCAGGATACAGTTGGCCACCTGGGCTCTGAGCGCACATTGTCAGCTCATGTCCAGCTTTTCATCCACCAGTACCCCCAAGTCCTTCTCGGCAGGGCTGTTCTCAATCCCTTCATCCTCCAGCCTGTCTTGATACCAGGGGTTGCCCCGACCCAGGTGCAGGACCTTGCACTTGGCCTTGTTGAACTTCATGAGGTTCACACGGGTCCACTTCTCCAGCTTGTCCAGGTCCCTCTGGATGGCATCCCATCCCTCAGGCATGTCAACCGCACCACTTAGCTTGGTGTCATCTGCAAACTTGCTGAGGGTGCACTTGATCCCACTGTCTATGTCATTGATGAAGATATTAAACAGTACCGGTCCCTATACGGACCCCTGCGGGACACCACTTGTCACCGACCTCCATCTGGACATTGAGCCATTGACCACTACCCTCTGGATGTGACCATCCAACCAATTCCTCATCCACCGGACGGTGCACCCATCAAATACATATCTCTCTCCAATTTAGAGAGAAGGATGTTGTGGGGGACCGTGTCAAAGGCCTTACAGAGGTCCAGATAGACAACATCTGTAGCCCTTCCCATGTCCACTGATGTAGTCACTCCATTGTAGAAGGCCACTAAGTTGGTCAGGCAGGACTTGTCCTTGGTGAAGCCATGCTGGCTGTCTCAAATCACCTCCCTGTCCTCCATGTGCTTTAGCATAGCTTCCAGGAGGATCTGTTCCCTGATCTTCCCAGGCACAGAGGTGAGGCTGACAGGTCAGTAGTTCCCAGGGTACTCCTTTCTACCCTTTTTAAAAATGGGTGAAATGTTTCCCTTTTTCCAGTCAGCAGGGACTTCACCTGACTGCCATGACTTTTCAAATATCATGGAGAGTGGCTTGACAAGTACATCAGCCAATTCCCTTGGGACTCTGGGATGCATCTTGTCCGGTCTCATAGACTTAGGTATGTTCATGTTCCTCAGGTGTTCACGAACCTGATCTTCTTTTACAGTGGGAGGGACTTTGCTCCCCCAGTCCCTGGTGTGGGGGAGTCCATCCACTTGAAAGGTATGGAAAGAGAGGTTGCCAGTGAAGACTGAGGCAAAAAAGTTGTTGAGTATGTCAGCCTTCTTGTCCGTTGTTACCAGTTTGCCAGTCTTGCTCATCAATGGGGTATTCTTTCTTTGACCTCCTTTTTCTGGCTGACATACCTGTAGAAGCCCTTATTATTCTTTGCATCCCTTGTCAAGTTCAGCTCCAGCCACACCCTGGCCTTCCTGACCCCATCCCTACACAACCGTGCAGCATCCCTATACTCTTCCCAGGATACCTGTCCCTGCTTCCACTACCTGTGCATTTCCTTCTTGCTGTTTAGTTTGACCAGCAGGTCTCGACTCAGCCATGCCGGTCTCTTGCCTTCCTTTCCTGATTTCTTACAGCTGGGGATCAAGAGCTCTTGCGCTCTATGGAAAGCATCCTTAAAGATCTGCCAGCTCTGTTCTGCTCCCTTGTCCCTGAAGGCAGTTTCCCAGGGAGTCCTATAATCTAATTGCTTGAACAGCTGGAATTTTGCTTTCCTAAAATTCAAGGCCCTGACTTTACTCTTCGCCTAACCCATATCCCTCAGGACTACGAACTCCACCAGTGCATGATCACTGCAGCCCAGTGGTTATACAAGGTGATAACCAACCACATTAAATTGAGAGTCTCACTTTTTACAAAATGGCAGGAATTAGGTAAATTTTGGGGTTTTAATGTTCTTACAGAACTTATGTAGACTACAGGGAGAGGGCAGTATCCTAGGGAGCAAGTACCTCCCAGAGATGCAGAGTGTATGTTTTATGTGCTGATTCACAAATTTGTATTAGCTTTGAGCCAGGTTACAGATTTTTGATTCAGCAGTAATTGAAGATCAGAAACTAAAACTCTGCTAGAAGCAAAATATCTATAGACTGTTTCCAGGCTGGGTAATACAGCATTTTGAAAGGACTGAAATGCTTCCCTTTTTTCCACAAGTTCTGAATAGAGGGTGACAACGCATTATATATCCTGACAATACTATAGGCTGCATCTAAATGGCAAGACATTTTCACTCTGCCCTGCTCCCTGAAATACTATCCCCCCAGGCCTAAAGACAGAGGTTTATTGGTATAGAGTATCACAATTTAGACATAGTCTCATTTCATCCCACTTCTCACCAAATTCTTTCAAAGTAACTTCACAATAGCACTAATGTAAGTCTTTTAAATAAAAACAGTCAAAAAGAGGTGGGTTTGTTGAAATATGAGCATCTGAAATCATCTGAAACAGTGCTTCGTAACTGTTTTGTTTTCCAGATAGCTAAAATTTAGGTGTACCCAAAAAGTTGCCATCTGAAAGCCACTAATCTGTATATTGTCCCTATGGTTAAGTAAAAATGATTCTGAGAAAAACTGTTTGAATTTCTATCAGTATATTACTCTAGTTAAAAGAATACGGTTAATAGTGGGATTGAAATGTTCTGTTACTTATACAGTGATAGAGCCTACTTTTGTTGTCTTTTGTTCTGGGCTTTGACCATTAAAGTAATGACTGCAATTAATTTTCATCCAGAAGGGAAATATTTTTGTCAGTGCTGTGCTGCAAGTCCAACTTTTACAGGCTCTGTGGGTACAGCTTGCATATTAGACAAAGTTAGCCATAGAGGGCATGCTCTTAGCTCTATTGCTTCTTCTGTGTCAAGTGTTATTGACATCATGTCTATCAAAAAAATTTAAATGTCCTGAAGAATTAAATAACAACAATATAGGAGACTACCTTGAACTCCCTGCCCTCTCCTCCTGGTATTTTATGATACTCTATGTCAATCAAGTTCAGAGCTGGGTTAGTGGTGCCATATATTACCAACTCTACAAAAGTGGGTCATGGCAAACTGCTGTTTTGACTCTCGCAGCTGGGAGCAACACTTTTGATAGGCATGTACATCTGCTGCACATAGAATGAAAATCTCCTTGGCTCGTTGCATTTATGCCCATCTGTTGGGATGGCGTGCTGCCTGCTCACAGGTTGGTCACATCATTGCCACATGGCACAAATGCCAGAATAGGGACAGCTTATTTGGCCAGCCTGCTTCTCAGTAAAAGTGAACAGATCTTCTGCAGGACATTGCTACAAATGCTAGCAGTACTGCTTTGATTACAAGTGCTATTCAAACTTTGTTGCTGCTCAATACATTTTCATATTGTAGCACCTAACCAACAGACATTTCCACAAGTTCTTTCATATATGTAGCAGTCAGTCTTCTGGTGAAGATTGGTCTAACCAAAGTATACTATGAGATATTTGCACTCTCCTTTTAGCACAAAATACTTGTAAAAACAGTAAGTATTTTGTATGGTCATTCCCTATCATTAACTTCTAACTAGTAGTGGAGATATTAAGCTGAACCTTCCAATCTGAAGCTCATTTACTGCCTTCTCAGGCTCTGAAGAGATCTCTGTCTTGACATCTATCAAAATAGCAGCTTTCCTTTCTGAATAGCAGAAACAGCTATTTTGCTATATTTCTGAAAATAGCAATATTCCTCTTCGATCTCTTATTATTGAGAAATGCTGACTTTTTCTGAGCATAAACACAGATGATCTTATTTTGTTGACTTCATTTGAAGCAATAGTTAGATGAATGAAAAGATCCTTTCCCAACAAATTTGTGGCTCCTCTCATAGCACCACTTTCAAATTAAGTAGAAGCAACATCAAATTTCCCATTTTGGGGAAGTTATTTATAGAATAGAATTATTTCATCTACTAGTAAGCTGGAGCACATATCTTTTTTATTGTTTAAGTTCTTTCTGGTATTTCTTGAAAAAACTCTAGAGTGTGTGTACAAGCATATGGCTCCTACTAAAGATGAGGTATATATTAGTAATAATTGAAAATGGCAAAAGTGAATGATTTATAAAGATAGGAATCTTTTTATTAAGTTTTGGTACAAAGCAATGTGACTAAGGATAAAATCTTCACTTAAACTTGAAAAATATATTGCTTAAAATAAACTCATAAATACAGAATTTCTCAGGACTGTTA
This sequence comes from Phoebastria nigripes, assembly GCA_035582835.1. Taxonomy (NCBI): domain Eukaryota; kingdom Metazoa; phylum Chordata; class Aves; order Procellariiformes; family Diomedeidae; genus Phoebastria; species Phoebastria nigripes. The sequence goes on along the minus strand of JAYKAV010002845.1, from coordinate 723,015 downwards.
TGTCATTATTAATCATAACAAGTATAAGGAAATATATCTAAGACTAAGAAAAACTGCAGTGCTCTTTGGACTAATATAAAGGTAATCTACTAATTATTTTTATTAGTATTATGTGCATTTTTTATTACTTCTTTATCAATAATTGTTTGTTTTATGAAGCCTCTTTTTTTTTTTTTTAAAAAAAGGACAAACTATTTAAAGTCAGCACCAGAAAGCATAAATCTGAATTATTAAAGTCCTAAATATACAAATAACTAATCACATAAGATCACAGTGCAGAGGGAATTAGCTGAACAGACCAAAGGGGGAAAATTCTGCTTGAATTTAGAGGAAAACGAGAGGTTAAAAATGGACCCTATACAGAGCTTTGTGATATCAGAAGTTCGGGGGTGGGGGGCAAGATTTGGCTACCTTCCCTATTATCACTGGTTGATGAGTAGCTCATACTCCTATGTCACATGCTATGGTTATGCTGTGAAGCATCTTCATGAAGGTTAGTCTGTGAAGCATGTCTGGCAGGTCGAGGGAGGTGATTCTCCTCCTCTATTCTGCTCTCGTAAGACCCCACCTGGAGTACTGCATCCAGCTCTGGAGCCCCCAGCACAGGAAAGACATGGACCTGTTGGAGCAGGTCCAGAGGAGGGCCACAAAAATGATCAGGGCTTGAACACCTCTCCTGTGAAGAAAGGCTGGGAGTTGGGGTTGTTCAGCCTGGAGAAGGCTCCAGGGAGACCTTATTGCAGACTTTCAATATATTGAGAGCTTTTAAGAAAGACAGAGAGAGACTTTTTGCCGAGGCCTGTAGTGACAGGACAAGGGATAATGGTTTTAAACTGGACAAGGGTAGGGTTAGACTGGGTAGAAGGAAGAAATTTTTTACAATGAGGGTGTTGAGACACTGGGACAGGTTGCCCAGAGAAGCTGTGGATGCCCCATCATTGGAAGTGTTCAAGGTCAGGTTGGACGGGGATTTCACCTGATCTAGTGAAAGATGTCTCTGCCCATAGCATGGGGGGTTGGACTAGATGATCTTTAAAGGTCCCTTCCAACCTAAACCATTCTGTGACTCTATGATTCTATGAATATTGGGTCTGTGTCCTCTGATTCTGTTTTATTTTAATAATTACAGTATGTACCAGTGAGTACTTTAAAATATTTTAAATATAATTTTAGAATTCAGATCTTTTTTTTTAAACTCATGTATCACTTACTAATAAGCAAAACCAATAGGTTGAACAGGGCAAACATTGCTAAAGTAACTCAAATATTTACCTTTGTAAGCCCATACATTTGCACTGGCAGCATCTGCAGTGTTATCTATTCAATTTCTGCTGAAAATGAAGAGTCATTAGCAAAAGTATTTGTACAAAATTAGAATAATATGACTATATTGTAAATATATATGTAACATGTAAATGTTACATGTAAATGTTCAGAAAAGAATTGAATACCTTAGGTCCCCATCTTGATAATGAAATGCTTAGATATACAATCAAAAGCGAAGTGCAATATTATGTGAACAAACTACGTAATGCAGACTCAAATAAGTGAACAGTCATACTTAGTTTACAATGTACAGTATGCTGAAATCTTCTCACTGGAATTTTTTGACTGAAGCTGCTTCTTGATGGAATATTAGTTTGGTTTGGGGCTTGTTTTTTCACAGTAACTGCTTTCTTTCTGTTTAAAAAATCAATAGAAATTTTAACATGTAAACCCCTTTCTCAAGAAAGACATTGAAAGTTGAATCAGAATCCAGAACAGTGTTATGTTAACAGTGCTATTACACTGTATTTTAGATATCTAATTGAACCTAGTCGTCTGTTGGGTCAAGATCTGTATGTCCCATTCCCCAACAGTGTAGAAGCTATTAGTACCTCATAGGAAACATAAACCTAGGTAAAGAGGGGCTGCTCCAACAGAGAAGTGGTAGTATAGGGGACTGCAGAAAAAAATTACCATGAAACCACAGTATCTTTTCAAGTACAGTATTTTTATTTTTATCAGGAATCTTTCCTTGATTTCAGCCAGCAATAAATGACAAAAACCCGGAACTTTTATGTAGAAACTGTAATCGAAAATTAGGATAGGAACATTTTTAGACAGTTTTCCAACAGGTATACCTTTATTCTTTTAATTTCTCTAATGTTCACTTTTTTTTTTTTTTTTTTTTTTTTTTTTTTTTTTTTTTTTTTTTTTTTTTTTTTTTTTTTTTTTTTAATAATGACTGTTTTTATAAATATCATGGCCTATTTGCAAACACACTCACTTCTACCAGTGGGCAGATGAGAAGCAATTAGGAACTCTTCCTAATTGCAGGAAATTTTAATATGGCAAGAAATGCAACTTCTCACATGAGTATGATGAGTTAAATAGAAATTTGTTCTAAAACACACGCTTAGGAGGATTCTATAGTTTAATATTTTATTGCAGGAAGAATTAAATTGTTAAGATTTTATTTTAAGGACTTATTTATCAGTTTCATTAATAGCAAATAAGTTTATAGGGGATCCCATGAAGGGAATTTGAAGTTTTTTCAGAGCAAATCATGAAAGATAAAACATAAAACCTTCCAGTAATTAAAAATAAAATCAGTGACAACATAACTGATGCCCGTGCATATGAAAACTGAGCAAAATGTGTTTTGATAATACTGAAGTGATAGAAATGTAATGACAGTAAATTAATTGAAAAGCTTACTTCTGAGTTGTTCCATTCGTCTAATAGGAAAGATATTTTGTCAAGCATCTGTGTTATGCAAGAGGTAGTAATAACAGATTGTAAGTAACATTCACAAAGTTAGTGAATAGACTTGGATAACACAAGTAGATGTCTCTAAAGTGGTACCGGAAAAAGTTTGCTTGAAAATCAAGACAAAATCAAAGCATGCCAGCTGTAGAAAATTAAAATGCACCAACCGAGTGAACTTTACTAATGCTTTCATTCTTCATCATTTTTTACAGTGAAAGTAACGTAGTTATGCAGGTTTTCAAAAACACCTGTATAATTATAATTCCACTAAAAGCCAAGAGAATTTGTGTTCCTAATGTTCATAAACCATAAAACCAAGATTTTGTGCAAGTATAGCTATTTTAGTAGAGTGAATTTTTTTTTACCAAAAACCATACAGCACAGATGCAACTACATTGCTATAAGGTTGCCTAAGCCTACATAATTTTTATTCTGTCTCCACATACATGTTAGAGAAAGGCTATCAGTATTCACACATAAAGTATATGACCAGTATAGAATATAACAAAATGCTCACCTATGAATTATCATACATAAGGCAGTATGACTTTCCAAGTGGTTGTTATACTCAACAGTTTCACCTGTAGTGAAAAACAATAAACTAAGGATGGTTCGTCTGTCTATGCTATCCATTTCTTATGCAGTAAAGAAATAGTCTCCTCAAAGAATCAAAATCTCACATGGTTGTTTTGGAGGGGGAAAAAAATGTATTTTTAGCTATGGGCAGGAAACCAATAAGAAACAGAAAAGTAACACAGCAATTTTAGCATGTTATTGTGGTAAATTGGAGTACTTAATTTCTGGAAGCCAATGAATGGACATGTTTCTGTAAGAAACAAAAAACAGAGCAGAATGATGACAAAGCAAGGGTGTCACTTGCAGCCAATGAGCTAAGATGAGCAGAAGGAAAATAATTATTTAGCATTGTACCCATTGTCCTTTATATTCTATAGCAACACTTTGAAAAAATGTATTAGAATTGGTTAAAAAAGTAAACAAGACAGAAAGTCAGTAAGAACAGCAGTTGTTACAATATTTCAGAATTTCACTTACAAAAATTTTCTTCAGTTGGTTTTGTATGGAATATTTCCATTAAAAAATAATTAATCAAAAAACCTTGCTACAATTGACAAATTTTTTTTTCTTATTACTATGAGATATTCCAACAGTTATCTCATCCAGTGAAATATTCTATTAATTCATTTTAGAAGTTCATCACTTCTGGAGAAAAAAATTTGAAAAACAAGTTGTGCTGATAATTTCAACCAGTTATCACATAAATACCAGAACAGAAATAGAATGATACTGCACCAGAACAAAAACCCCAAGACTAGCTCAGGTCATGAGGTGTTCCTAGATGGGATAACTAGTACTAATCAATATGAGTAAAAGTAGCATGATTTAGCCAAAGTCAGAACTAAAAACTAATGAAATTTTGTTTAATTGTGCTGGAAACATTTTTCGCCTCTTAGAGTTGTTCTTTCCCGGCTACTCTAGATAATGCAAGCGCCACGCTGATCTACAGCAATGCCTATCTGGCTTAGTGGAATACAAGGTTGTACACATTAGCTAGCCAACCATCAGGCAGATTTTATTTCCTTCACAAGAGACTCTTTGTTCAAATCAGAGTTACCATTTTCACTTCCATCCCAGACACCTTTCTTCTACTTGCTGGGTAAGATGTATTCCTCTTATTAGCAAGGCGGCCTCCAGTGATTTCACTGAGTCATGCTCACTTAGGTCTATGCCGAATTATCTCTGAACACCCTTTTTATAACATAGACTGAAAATAAAGCAAGATTGAACTCGGAGAAGCATGAGCTAGCACTTCCAGTGAAATTAAGGATTAAAAACAACTTCATTGGGAAGAAAACAGTAGTGATAAAAGGAGGTTTAAAGTGTGACCAGGGAAAACAAATTCAGTTACAGGATGAAACACCAGATTGGAAATGGTCAGTGAAAATTGCCTATGGATATCAGAGTTAATGGATGGCAAGGTTTATCTCAGCCTGGATTAGTACTCCAGTCTGGAGCACCATGACACATCACTAATATGCACAAATTAGCTGAAGAAAAGACAAAAGCAAATACTATTGTTAGGTAATGGAAGAAACTGACTTCTGAGAGGAGATTAAAGGAGATAAATTAATATAATTTTGCTAAGTGATTACTAAGGAAAAAAGGTAAAAGAGAGTCACTACATATTGTAGGTGGATATAAGCACAGAGGAAGGAAAGGAAATATTTCAAGTGGCACAACAGACTGTAACTACCTGAAGAAGTAATAGCTGGCATTAAGAAAAGGATAATTTTGGATGTATATTAGAAAATACTTTCTGATCCATTAGACTAATATATTCTTCTGATGAAAGTACTGAAATCCTGGTTATTTAAGAAATTTAGCAATTAGACTGGAAGAAGTAACAGACAATATGCTGAGAGGAACAGTACAGCACCTGCAAGAAAATTGAAAAAAGTTCTATTAGGTCATCTAATTCACCTTAATTTCTATGAAAATTAATGTTTGCTCTTTTCCCTTGGTTTAAGTTTTGCTCATCCAGTCATGAAACCTCTTAAATCTCTGGACTCAAAAAATGTCTTTCATTCAGGCAGCAGTGCCTCAAAGCTATTCACGCTAATTAGCCAAGGTCATTTAAATACATTTTGCATGAAGCACCTTAAACTCAGTGTGCCATTTTATATATTTATCAAATTACTAATCAATATGCTATACCACAGTTACTACTGGGCCTTGAGCTACACATAGAATGCTGCATGAATTCAAATTGTGCAAGCTGCTGTCTGCATAAATGAAATTAAAGTGTCTGCAGTGATCATTATTCACAGTACAAAAGAAATGAAGAAGTGGCCTAAATGCAGTACATACCACAAATCTGTTTTTTAAGTTAAACTTAACTGTGGTGTTGGTTTCTTTTTTTTCTTTAACAAACCTTGTATTAAACTAGCTTTGATTTCACTTTCTTTCTCCAGCGTATTACCTCCACTGTATTGGTAAAGTAATTTATTCCATCCTCTGTGGACAGCCTGGATCTCATTTGCCAGCATATTTATCTTTCCTGCCACTGCACTGTCATTCATCTGCAATCTCCACAGAATACCAGACCTGTGCAGAATTTCAATTAGGATTGATTCAACTAAATCCAGGCCACAGAATTGAGGCTGACAGGGTGACCCCCTGAGAATTTAATATGCTGAATCTAAACAAAAAAAAAAGAGAAAAAAAAAGGTAAAAACACAAAACCAAAACCAGCTCAAGTTTAACACCATAATTCGTTAAGTCCTCTATACACTCAGTTTAACCTGGCTCACAATAGATTTTTTTCAGACTCTGTATTGTGTGGGTAAACTGCTTTTTTGATAACCGCAGGAAAGAAATTACCATAAAAATCTCTACTCTTCCTTTGAGGTCTAATCAACTTAACTCAGACAGCTTGTAATGAACAGAAAAATTATTCCCACAGAGGCTGAGCTACCATAAGCTTTCTATTCTGTATATGTATACATTCAAAAATCAGTACAGTGTAGGTATACAGGTAAAATAGCTCTTTTATTGGATACTTTATCTGACAGACTTCCAGTGGTTTTCACTGTAATCATTGACAGACTTCATCTGCTTGTCAGTTAAATGTCCTAAAAGAATTTCTTAAATAATTTGTGGTTACTAGAATGGTTTTGTGGGTTTAAAGGCAGCTAAACTACAGAAGAACAGTAACCTGAGAGGTCTTTTTACCTGTAGTATGTATGTATGTGTTATTTGAGTCCTTATTTTATATTAGCTGCTGTACATAACATGTGACTGACTTCGATTATACACCAGCAGCGGGTGTAAGTAGATACTCAGTTTTACTCTAAAGCATTACAGTAGAAAAGAGAAATAATAACAATTCCACATTTAATTAGATTTTTTGTTGTCACTAAAGAATTCTCTTGAATACGTTTTCCCTAAAGATCAAATTTTGACCACTGAAAAATATACAGCTATAAACTCCCACTTGATTTAACATAAAAGGTAAGATAAGAACATACACATAAAACATTTACCAAAAATAAAACCAAACACAAGAGTAAAAGAATACAAATGGAGTGGGGAAATATTGGCACACACACGTATTAGTGTTAAATAAAACACGAGTCAGCTAGAACTGGATGAAATAATTAAAAGAGGCATTGATTTGTTTGTGCACACAGATACCACATCAATGAGTGTGGCATAAGCAAAGAAATAAATTTATATTTGGGGGTTTTTTCTTATTATTTTAACTTAACATGACTAAATCAGAAGATATTTCACATATGTCAAATATTTTGTAATCCTTTATCAGTCACAGTTAGAAATTTCTTAGTGTATCATGATTATTATGAAGAAGTGGTACAACTATCACCAATTAAAAATTAATATCTATACAGTGTCCAGAATGAACCCGCTAAAAGGTAGATTTCTTTCTGAAATTTGGCCACAAGATCTACACATAACTGCAGTGAAGAGGAAACTGCATTAATACATAGTTTATTGCATTAGTACAATAGATCTGTGTCTTCAGTCTATAAACATAGTGTGGAGTAGTGGGGGTACAGAAGAAATCATGTTCCCAATATGTTATTTGATCATCAGTTCTTTCCATGATTCTTCTGATGTACCAGTTTATGACTGTAATCGATTCGAATTTTTCTCCTGTACCACATATGTCTAGAAATACTACAATAAGCATATTCCAAAGCATAAATATTTTTTTTTTGTTCTTTCTTCAGGGAGTGGATGAAGTAACACAGGTGTGTTACTACACTGTTTATGGATGTCATTCAGATAAAACAGAGAATTGTAGAGTATGAGAATGTAATAATAAGAATCAAATTAAATTGAAGAGGATAAAGGGGAATTTTGCCATCTTCTTTCCTTCATTTGTCTAGATTTGATCTTGCTCTTCACTGACCATAAACCAGACTTTTCATCCTCTGGGCATTTATCTGACTAACAGTCCTTTATTCCCCAGTTCATAACCTGAAACTAAGATCCAGTTGTCCTATTCAGAGGTTTATTCCAGTTCGTAGATATACCTATTATCTCTAACAAATGTTCCCTACCAAGAAGTCTCTGTATCATGGCACTCTTTATGATATTACAAACCAAGTACCATACGAGAGAAGAGACAATAAGAGTTCATCTAGGGAAACTATTTCCCTAGGAGAGTTACTATGTGTTATAATCAAAAGGAATAATAAACCAAAATATTGAAACTACTGCTGGTGGAAATTTTAGCAGCTCATCTACTAAGTCATGTTTCTTGTCTTGTGACATAGCACCAGATATGAAAAGATCAAGCCTTTATTTTCCCACTTATGGTCAGCTCAGAATCAACCTGACCCAAAATCCCACTACTGAAAGTCACCCTAAGTAGTGTCTTATAAACTGCCTAATCATTTTTCTCCATGGAAGACTCAGACATTTACGTCAGAAGTAGTTCCTCAGATCCTACACTTACCCACCTTTAAAAACAAGTGATTTATATGACCTACTCTAGTTCTTAGATATCACCAGTTCTGGAATTCATATGGAAAAACACTTGTGGTTCCAAAATTTCTTCATGTAATTTTTAAGTACTTTAGGTGGACTTTTACAAAACACTGATGAGAGGAAGGTTTCACCTTACCTTTTACCTTCATTTGACTTACCTACATTTTGTTTAACCTAGTCTTTTTCTATTATACTTCCTATACCCTTCAAAAGTACCATTTTAAGAATCACCATGGATTTTTTTTACAAGTACTTAAGAAAAAGAACTGCATGCACCGTTAACCTAGCACTGCCAAGTCCACCACTAAACCATGTCCCAAAGCACCACATCTATAGATCTTTTAAATACCTCCAGAGATGGTGACTCAACCACTTCTCTGGGCAGCCTGTTCCAATGCTTACGAGGAACGGTTGAGGGAACTGGGACTGTTTAGTCTGGAGAAGAGGAGGCTGAGGGGAGACCTTATCATGCTCTACCACTACCTGAAAGGAGGTTGCAGCGAGGTGGGTGTTGGTCTCTTCTCCCAAGTAACTAGYGATAGGATGAGAGGAAATGGCCTCAAGTTGCACCAGGGGAGGTTTAGATTGGATATTAGGAAAAATCTCTTTACTGAAAGAGTGGTTAAACATTGGAACAGGCTGCCCAGGGAAGTGATGGAGTCACCATCCCTGCAAGTATTTAAAAGACGTGTAGATGAGGCGCTTAGGGACATGGTTTAGTGGGCATGGTGGTGTTGGGTTGACGGTTGGACTCGATGATCTTAGAGGTCTTTTCCAACCTTAATGATTCTATGATTCTATGATTCTATGATTCTATTCTATAAATAAGCAATGACAGAAAAAGTGAGCCTATACCTTTTCACTTGCATCTGTATAGACATACCTAGTTCTCATCAGCTTCATGTTATATTTCTATTTCTCTTGCTATTTTAATCAGGTTTTGATAACATATTTTATTTACAATAAATATCATTTATATAAGTAATTTTTAGATCTTTTTTGCAGTTACTGTTTGCTCAGAATGGGATTTTCAAAGGCACATTGACCCAGCTTACTTTTCCAATTGAAACTTGCTTTCTCTATTGCTGAATGTCTTTCTTCTGTATTAAATACAATCTTTTCAATATAAAGGAAATCCTTCTTTTATTAATGTCTGTGGCAATTTTATATTGTCTTCAGTAGGCCCTGGATTAGGTAGCAGACACAGAGAAGTTATGAACAGATAAGTATGAAACAAGGATAATGGCTGAGACCGTAAAGTTTCTAAGTATTTTGTCTACTAGAAGCTCTGCTCAATCCTCACTGCGGTAACCCTATTAACGCACTGCTCTTCTCATGACTTTTAAATAGATAGAACAGTGATTCCACCAAATGTGCTAGAACACCTCCATGAATCCAGAATATGCTGAATAATACAGTTACTGCAATATGTATGTACATTCCAGTTCCTGGAATGTATGTACAGCACAAAGACAATTTTTCTTATTTGAAGCCAGGTAGATAGATATACATGACCTAATTTTTGTCTTACTACTTTTTTATAATTGTGTAACTTGATTTCATTCTACAGCTTTACTTATCTATGACAATATAAAAAAAAAAAGTAGGCACATTATTCTAGGATGTTCCCACTCCCACAATGAGAGTAGTAGAGGGAAGAGAGAGAAGCCAGAAATGTTGCAATGAAAGACAATTAAGGACATTGGACATGGGTTGATTGGAACTAGGCTTCATTACTTCTGCAGTTTACTGAATGGATTGGTGGGGATTGTTTTTCTTTGGAGATATATTTTAAAAAGGACAACACAATTGCAGAAATAGCTGTATGGTGGCATGGCTCCACCAGTCATTCTTTCCCTGCCCAATACTGAAAGCATCAGAGTTTCACCATACCATGGTTTAGTAAGACTTTATTCCTCACAGAGTGTACTCCAGAGTACAGATTATTTATTTCAGCTGAGCTCTGGAAACAAGATTTGCATATTATCATTTAGCAACCCCTTGCCAATGCAGCTGGCAATGGGGAAATTCAAAAATGTCCAAGATGTCAATTAGACTAGATTATCAGGGGCATATCAGTTATCAGGGCTCCACCGCACTTGTCAATATACTCACACATGAGGAAAATATGTCCTCCAGTCTCAAATCCTTATAATCTTTGTGCATCTTAATAGACAGGAAGAGATGCTGCCTGAATTATAAAAACTATAAATAGTCAAAGTTCCTCATTAAATCTACATTCATCACATGATAAGTCATATATGTATATATCCGTAAAACACCCAGGTCAAGATGCATATTTTTAAAGGCTGTATACTTCAGTAACATATTAATTTTTTGTTGGAGACTACCTGCTAGTATATATTGTGAGTTGATACAATAAAATAATAAGAAAAAAAATTAATAGATCCAGCCTAGTTAACTCCATAGTCAGCTTTCCATTCCAATCATACCTAACTTGACAGTTAAACTAAAGCATATGTCTGATGAAAACCAGCTATTTTGAGCAGCCAAAGGAACCAGAAAGAATATCCATGGTTTAAATTTAAAACCTCAGTGAAACAAACATATGTACTTACTGGGCTTTTTCCTCAGTCACATTACTGTAAGTTAAGATCAGGTGTGAATTTACAGCACACTAACTACACTACAGTGATTTCCCATGTGGATATTAGAAATGCATAATAACAGTATAATAAGAACAAATTGAACTGAATCCTTCCTTTGGTAAAACAAAATTTAGTAGGAGTTGTCTTAGCTAAGGGAAAAAACATGGACAAAAGGAAAAAAATCTAGATTAATGTATTTACATAATATTATTTGAACTTCTAAAAAGTGGATTGAATAATACGTGTTCATTAATAATGCATTTGATGATTCACTGGGGAAAATCATCTCATATATTATTGACAAATATTATTCAACAATGTCTAAAAAATATCCTGCACAAAAGCTATGGCTTCAAGTCTCCAGTGTGGTCTGCAGTACCACATTCATTTCTCTGTGAATTCTTATGGCTGCTGCTCCATCAGCTCTTTAGAAGATGACACTTGAGAGTCAGATGGGTTCTAATTAGTGAGACTCCATTGTAATATTACATTCTGTTAAAAAAACTCAGGGTTTGGCCCTCTATCTTTCAGTGTTTTACACTCAGAAAAGTGTTACGCTTAATACATTTCAGAAAGTTCAATATATCTTCCATTTGGTTGCTGAAAGTACATCAATTTTTTTTTTCCATAACAATACCAAAGCAGAGGAAACTCCTTCAATAATTGGTGATAGTGGTCACATACTACTAACAAGAAAACTTGATTTCAAATACTTTACACTTTTGACAGAGTGCAAACACAAAATGTAGATTGTAGACAAATATTTTCATTTATTGTTCCCACTTCATTTGATGCAAGTGGAACTCATACATTTAAAGATGCTGATATCTCTTAATCATTTATCTCCAGGCAAAGGTAGCTAGAACTTATGCCGTGTCGAGTATATTCCCCCTAAGCATACATTTTCATGGCTTATGTCAGCTCTAGGTGATGACTGTCCTTGTTATAGCCACGTGCACGCAGAGATATTTTCGCTCTGAGGACTGCAGAGACTATTCTTCATATTATTCTGACTTCAAAATCGCAGGGAGACTGTGAGGCTGCAGTGTAAAAGTAAAGTGAGATTATGCATACATTGTCCCATACACACACATACTCAGGTAAAGATTCTTAGGTGAAACTTGTGGTCCCATTCAAGACAGCCGAAGCCAGCTCCTCTTCTAACTAAAAATAATACATATTGGAAACTTCTCATGTCAAACTTTGTCAAACATGAATCAAACATGTTGTTTATACACACATATATATATTGTCCATGCATATAAGAAGACAAGGCCTAGATTCAAAGGGTTTTTCTAAACTCTTTGCATATAGGAAGACAAGGCCTAGATTCAAAGGGGTTTTCTAACCTTGGTCCTAGAAAGAACTACATGCATGCCAGTCTTCCCAAACAGGAATAATGCCTTTATATTCCTTGGGATTACTCACATGCACTCACATATTTTCAGGCAGAATATTTTAGAAGTTAGATAAACCACAAGCAGATGGCAGACATAACAAACGTGTGAATAAGCCAGCACTAATGTTCAGCACAGATCTAGTCCAGCTCTTTTTAACCCCATGGAAGTCAGTGTCAGCTGAACTAAATCCTTCTCTTTCTGAATGTCCATGTGGTAAAGAATGTTTTAATTCTTTTTGTCCTTCTCATTTTAAGAAACTCTCATGGTAAAGTGCTAAGGAAAGAAAATAACAAGAAACTGAAGAAGCTGATGAAAATTAATTTTTGAATGATTGCTTGATCAGAGAGAAGAAAAGGTATAACCAGCATAATTAATAGTCTTGTCTTTAAAAACTTTTACTTAATAGTTGCATATGTTCTTCCTGAATATAGGAAATAAATATTAACAAGGCCCACAACATTCAGTTATGAGGTATACAGGTGCAATATCACAAATTTCTCAGGAGATACTCATTCACATCATGTCTGAATTTGTCCCCAGCAATGTAAGATGGTTTTGATGTTCCAAATATTTGTGGAAGAAAATACCTAATGAATAATTCTGAGAAGCCAAAGATGACAAAAAGCATACTGCAGAAGGCTCAAACTTTGATAGGAAATGTTGGGAGTTTTTTTCTTTGACTGACTGGATAGCTTCCACATGGATGAAATACATGCTAAATTATTTACAGATAATTACATCGCTGTGCTGTTGCTAAAATATTAAGACACCATTGTCCCACAGGAGAAATTGTGACAGACTTTGGCACATCAGCTAATGAATAGCTGTGGGGTAATGGAAAAAAAGAGCTACCACAAGACCCTGGTATTAGGAAACAGAATGTCTGTAAGTAACCCACACTCAGAGAAAAATGTCACTTTCCTTCTCCCCCTCCCTCCTACTAATTACATATAGAACAAATGTTCAACATTTGGTAGATGTTGCTTGAAGGCAATTTTTTTCTGGAAATAGTCTCAAGGCCTCCTGTACTCCCTTTTCATTATAGGAAACTATGACCTAGAAATACTGAATAATAACCTTCAACCAAAAATGTTTTCAAATACTCACAAAAGACTGGGCAGCCGTTTTGGAGAAAAGATGCATCACTACCAAGAGAGAGATACAGTTCTCATGCAGTTTTTGAAGTTATGGGGTGCTGTTTTTTCACATCACAGAGTGAAACGACGTGAGGAACACTCCCAGGGTATACAGCCAGTATAAGAGCATCACAGAATTGAACAGCAAGTCTACATTTTAAACAAATATTTAAACATTAAAACTAGCTATCATCTGCCAAATCTCACCTTTCATTTAAGTCAATTGAAAGAATAGTACCTGAAATATTTATGCTGAAATAATACTTGGAAATTATTGAAAAGTAAAGATTAGCAAGATCTGTTTTCTCAACCATTATTGTCTTTTCAAGAAACAAAAAATTTCCTTTAGCCTAGAATTATGGGATTGAACACAGTCCAAAGGTACCCTTTAAAATAGGTACCCACTTTCATAGGACATACTGCAGTACCTGGAAGGGGGAAAGGCACATCATTTATAAAAAACTAATCCTCATAAACTCTGGCTGTAATTCTGCAGAACCACACATATTAGTGCTAATTAAGGATCTGTATGCCTCAACCTACCATAAGTGATAGGAACCTATCTTTAAGACACCGTATTGTGCTATTTATCTAACATAATAGTCACCTGCATGTTTGTAGTATTAGTACAAAAACAGTTCATAAAGATGTCACCTGTTCAGCAGGCAGATTAAGCACAGTCTCAAGTAACAGTAAAGCAAATGAGACGTAAGCACATCCTTGAAGTATATGCTTATGTTCTTTTCTGAATAAAAATGAAAGGCTTAAAAAGTTTAAATTTCTGATTTGGGGATATAACTAATATTTCCAAAAAAAGAATATACCAAAGTATAAATGTGCAATGAATGAGGCCTATAATTCCTCCTGGGAATCAGAGATGTTAGTTACCTAACAACCACCTATTCCTTTGAAAACATCCCTCTAACAAAGCAAATTTTTGTGGTATTGAGCTATACTAATATGAACAGTGTCACTTACTGCTCTGAGTAAAGATTCATAAGTTTGTGCTAAATTGTATTATATCATAAAGTTAATACAACTTAATATGGAGAAACACACAGAATACTTAAAAAGGTAAAATATAGTAGCAGAAAGTCATACAACTTTCAATATGATTCAAATGTTGGGAGTAAGGCATTTCTTACAGAAGAAAATTTGGAGATAGTGGTGCCTTTTACCCCCCATTCAAAGCCAAACACTGTCTCCTTACATTCGTTGCTGTACATGACATGTTGCTTTGAACTGATTTTATGATGTTTTACTTTATCTTGTGATACAACCTGATGTGTCATGTCAGTGTCAGTTTTGTTAAATCAACAGGAATGAACAAATATTCACATGACTGGAATCTTTTTCTGTTCTTGGTTCCTGGTGAATATTGGCCTGTTGGCATATCCCTCCATGAGCAGCACAAAAGAGTAGTTCATGCTTCATGGGGCACTCAAAAAAAATCTGTTTTGAAAAAATTCTGCTCAAATTCACAACTTAAAATTTTTGTCCCTTGCCTAAGTTTGAAAGAATGATACCATAATTCTTTTTCTTACCTAACAATCGTGATGCATCTCAGTGGTTTATGACTTCAGTTGAGCATAAAGCAGCAAGAACAGATTTGTTCTGAAGAAAAAAAAGATTCTTGCCTGAAAATATTTTTGTAATAGAAACAGCAAGCTATACAGCTAGAATAATTTCTCATTACAGAGCCAGATTCACTGCAAGAGAGAGTTTGGCCACTAGTTGAAAAGTAACTTCCTGGCAGCCTTTACCATAGGATTCTTAACACTGGCTACAGAATGAACGATCCTCTACTTTAGTAAAAACTCCTAGAAAGGACAGAAGTTCAAATGTCTTCTACTGTCTTGAATAGATACTTTCCAAGCTTTGTCTCTGCTGCCAAAAAAAAGTGAGATTATACTATAATACATGCATTAGCTACCTTGCTGCAAGTCCTCAGGGAGGCCAGGCACTGCAGTTTTAAATGAGATAAACCAGCGGTGAGAAGAAGCGTTGACATCAGCTGTATCACAGAGAAGACTGCAGACGTGTGACCTTCACTGTGATTTCACAGTGAGGTGACAATGGCCAGTTACCTTGTCACATCTCTACCATTTCCACCACTGTGGAAGTGGAGACACAGCGTGGGTCATAGTCTGAGACAGGACAGGTTTTACGCCAGACAGCCTGCGCCCTGGCAGACAGGGGTCTAAGGCCTGTGAAAGTGGGAGAAGCCAGACTGTAGCTTAGTACCAAAGCAATTATCCAATATGAGAAGACAGCTATTCCCAGGCCTTGCTTTCCTTCCCCCTCTTCTGAGGCTCATTAACTCCCCAAAATACAGTTGCTCCCACTGGCTGAAGGTAATGCAGTCCAGCCTTTTTTTCACTTTTATAAATGAGAGAGAAAGATACCTAGATAGTTTTTTTCCTGCTGTTTATTTGCAGATTTTCAACGAGCTCAAGCAATGTTTCAGAAGGAACATTTCCGAGATACTTTGAAAACTGGAAACTTATATCCTGCCTGAAAGTCAATTTGCACTTTTGAAGAATCTCCCTCCAAAAGTTAGGAGTCGGGGCAGACAGTTATTTTATACCTTCATGTATGTTCCATTTTCACTGCTCTGAAAATAGGACTTAAATATGTACATGCTCTATATCTTTTCTGTCACCTTCTAACATGTCAGCCTAATAAAACAGAAAAAGTACACAGTCACCCTGTAAATTTCATTACCACAAATGTAGAGGAATAGTCAAATGTACCCTGATTTAATAAATGTGAAAAAGGGAACAGAATACACAGGTAGGAACATAATCAGGACTCTTTTCAAGTAGGTACTAAAGTCTAGCCTGAGATTACTTGTCAGTGTCACCGATAAAAAGGATAATTAATGATGTCTGAAGTTAAGAGATAAAGGATACTGTTGGATTTTGTTAATTTTCTTGGAATAAGGAGCAATAATAGACTAGCCTAGCCTGAAGTTTCTGCTGCCCTGAAATTCTTTCCAGCTATTGCCCTGCATGAAAATAAACAAAATCTACAAGCAAAATACATAGTGTGCAATTTGGCACAAAGAATTGTGTCTGGCAGTAATCTTTTTTCTGCATTTGCACTGATTTATCATAAACGTCTTACTCAACATGTTCATCCAGAGTACTTGATTATTCTTCCTGTATATCAATAGGTATTGTGCAGAATCAGGTACAAAATTTGCTCATAACTTTAGAAGATATTGGATGTAGGATGTTCAGGTTTGGTAGCATGGAGGCTGCAGGGGTGATCTCTGTGGGAGGAGGTCAGGGGCTGCCCTGTGCCACTCACAGTCAGCTTCAACTGGGGGAAGTGAGAGAGCAGCCAGGTGGGAGTTTGTCTGTTAGCCAAGGCCAACCCACCATATTTAGGAATAATCCATTACATTGACATTATTTAAAATATAGACACAAAAGTAAGGATTGAAAGTAATGAGAGCAAAGGGGATTCAAATCACCTCCTATCCAAAGCAAAGCTTTCTTGATCATAAAATTTGGAAAACTCAAAATGATAATATCCGTATATATTTAAATAAAGTTACATAAGAAACCAAATAGCAACTTTCTCCCTTTCAGGAATGATGAAATAGTTCCCTTAAAGCTAAAACAAAATTTCAAACATTTCGCTGTGTTGTTCTGACTTAATTACATCAGCAGAATGCAGACTCTTGTTTGAATCAACTAACCTTTTAAAAATAAGAAATAATAATTATTCCTTTAAGAATAGGAAAGGAGTTTTTCTCTTTACAAAAAAAAATGTTTTGTGGGTTAAGAAAAGCATACTCCTACCATTTTCTAATTCTTCTAATAACTATTCTTATAGTTATATCTAGTTTTTCATGTTTCAAAGAAGCGACATTTAGAAAACATTTTTTCTGTTTTCCCAAATTCCTCTGCTTTTCAACACATTACAGTAGTTATTAAATCAGTATCTCAATTGTTCATGTAAAGCCTTGTTTCCAGAAGTATACCTCCAAAGCAGTTGAAAGGACCTGTTATTTTTATTCATTTGTAATGCTGCTTCTAATTTTAATTCTTATAAACAACAATACAATAAACAATCCCTGTCCCTGCATATAGAAAGAAGCAGCATCAGATTCATCTCAGCTATTAATACTTAATTTCCCGAGATGTGTACGTGGACATACAGTCAGTTGCAGTTTTCACAAGGGCTAGGTGGATGTAACATGGAAGCAATCCCTCCATTAGCAGTGCAGAGCACATGCAGTGCCAAGCCGTGGGGAGAAGATTACTGGCCACGAACCTGCTCTCCTTCCCACTTCCCCCAAGCTGGCTGTATCTGATCCTTCCAAAGGTTGGCTTGATTTGTTTTCCTCCAGCCTGTGCAGCACTAAACCACTACAAAGTAAACACAATGTGTATGGGATGTTTACAGATAGCCAATAAAACTGGACAGCTGTGGACAGTGTATGATGGTCATTGCATTGAATAAAGTAGAATAAGGTCTTGGGTTTGGCACTTATCTGACCAACAGGCAATACTGACATGAGTATGCCTCAAACATTTTTACAGGAAATTTCATCCTTAACATGAGATTCCAATTCCACCAAATTTTTTATAGAAACTAGAATGTACACATGTGGAAAAAAAACACCAGTTAAACTTTTATAATGCCAATATGGTTTGTCAAAAATTGTAGTCCAGTTCTAGTTCTGTCAGTATAATGAAGAATGAAAATTTGGCTTTTTTCCTTAAAATCTGTATTTGAACATAAGCTCTCCTACTGATCTTTTCTTATTGTCTTGTACTTCATTAACAAGATATTTCCCTGACAAAAAAAGGAGATCGACACAAAAATCTTGATTGCTTTGAAAAAAACAATTTTGTATTAGAACAATTGCTTGAAAATATTAAAGACTGGGACTGAAAAGAAACAAAGATGACAGACTAGAGTGGTTACTCACTGTTTATGCAATGACGAAGCTTGTTTCCACTTCATAAGTTCAAGATAATTTCTCACACAAATAATGTAGTAAATCTTCCATTTTTCTTTCTTTATAATCAATAGGAACTGTAATCACTTCAAGTACATGGTAAGTGACTCTGTCAAATCACATTTGTTTTGATCAGCTGGTATTTTAGGAGATTTCTTGATCCTGACCATTCTTTTGCAGTTAACAATCTTTTTTTAATTTGCACATCACTGCTTTCATATTTGATGGCCTCTCAGTTAATGCTCACTAAAACAGATAAATAGATTCTGTCACGTTGCTCCAATGGTGACAGTTTATCCTTGTTCTACACACACGAGTATTTTGTCTCGATTTTATGCATTAGGTGATCATGGGAGCACTTGCACAGCCCAAACTTAGCTTGTACAGCCTGGATAAGACCAGCTGTTAGGGCAGAAACATGAGTGTGAGCAGAGTACACAAATGGAGTACCCCAAACTGTCTGAGAAATCATTTCTCCAATACTGATCAAGCTAAAGAACCATCAATTGGATTAAACCGTAACTGGGGAACTTCACAGAGACTTTTGAAACAAAGGAGGACTCAGCTTCAAAAGAAGCACGAAGCATGAAAATTTGTAACAGTGGGAAGAGACCTTGGAGCGGAAACTAGAGGAGTGACGCAGCACCGCTCATAGTCACCCCGCAGAGCCAGATTGAGCGGCCTCCCCGTGGGACGCTGGCAGCAGCCGACACCCAGCTAGGGGAGTGACGGAGCAGGGGCAGCAGGCAGGGACCCACGGCTGGGTGTGCCTGTGGGGGGGCCCTGGTGGCGAACAGAGAGCAGGAACACCCACCTCTCCAAGAGCTGGGGTGTGCAAGCCAGGGAAGGCACCCACTCTGGAGAGTGGGAGTGCTGGTAGCCCACCCTGCCAATGATGGAGGGACGCAAGGGTTGGTTAGCATTATTTGGGGTTAGTTTACAAGGTTGCTTAGAAATTTGTAACATTTATTAATAGCTTGTAAGTACCTCGTATTTTCATTCATCTGCTGTATTGCTGATGTTGAACCTGAATATATAGTTCACTGGTTGCTGGTTAATTACATGTCATTGATAAATCAATAAACCACTTTGATCACGATTTGATTTAAACTGCATGAACTGAGCAGTGATTTCCTGCAACAGCTGGTGTCTTCCTGTCTGTTTTGAATGAGCAAGGACATGTTGATGGTAACTCTTATTAAGCAGAATACTGGTATTTAAAATTTGATATTTAAAATTTGAAAAGGTCTTCCATTCATTATGAAAAATTCATGAGTTTTGTTTTAACAAGAATACTGAAACACTAACAAGTGTAGCTTTAATATCCTTACCAAAGGACAGAAGTTCAAGAAACTAATTAGATTAGTAATTTTCTCATAAATTGTGAAATATATCAATCCCATTTATAATCCCACATCAACTTCTAATAAGTGAACAATCTTCAAAGGCAGTAATAAATCCATATCGTGAGACATGTTGCAAGTCAACAATGTTTGTGCTTTGGGGTTTTTGCACCAACCAGTGTTCAAATCAACACTCATTGACTGTTATGGCAACTTCCTCAGCCTTCTGAACAATAAAGTGGCTAACTACTACTATCTTCTTTAAGATCCTTCCTTCCTACAAGCAGCCATGGATGATGTAGACTGTGCATGAACACACTGGACATATTTTGGAATCATACTGTGCAGAGAACTGAATTTTTAATTTGACAACCAGGTAAAAATCAATTAATTATTGATTTAGGTAGATTAGACACTTGTTTATCTTTTTCCAATAAAAAATGTTTACTTTGTTCATTGCTAAATGTAAATAAAGAACTATAGGTTCATAAAACCTGAGATGAAAAGCAATACCTCACTTTTCTACTTTAGGATGTACTGTAAGACATACATGTTGAGACCTGAATTAAAATCTCTTCTCTATTTAATTTAGAGTAGAAAAAATCAAATTAATGTTGTTCACTTCTCCAGAAAGTGATTCTGCCAAGGTGATTTTACTTAAACGTTCTCCATATAAAGTTGTTCAATGCAACTGGTTAAATATTCATTGGACCAGACAGAAAGAAGAGTGTGATTCAGACACTGTAGTATGGATATTAAGGGACTCACCTAGGGGGTAGGACCCCAAGTTTGAACTCATTCTGGTCATGGTTCTTCATCACTTATATCCAGATCACTAGAAAACAAATGTTTATTCATGGATCCTCTATTACCTAAACTGATGCATTGACAGTATAGCTGCAAAATATTGCCCCTATACAGTTTACAGAGCCTCCATTGTGATGTTTATATACAACTTACTTCAACTCTGTTGTAGGCACCATGAATACCTGATATGTTATCTGAAAGTATTGATGCAGTAATGTTGTTCTGTGAAGAAAATATTTTTATTCTCCAAACCTATATTTAATGGGGTTCTTTGTAAATTGTAATGATAGGCCAGTCATCATGCTTCAGGCAGTTTGTCGTAATCTTAAATTTTAACGGAACTGAAAACTAAGTCAGTCAAGAAGCTTAATTGCAAAGGCAATGGGTTCAGGACTATAATCTCTTTCAGTCCCTCAGCTCTGCTAAGTTATTGCATTGTGTCATGAATGAGTGGTTTAGAGGCCGCTTAAAGAATCACTGTCAAAGGTATTAGCAGAAAGTGATTTTAAGAGAGACCTATAAAGGTGCAACTTAACAGAGTTCAATGGCAAGGTCCACTCTATTACTTACTACACAGATGAAACATATAAAGAAAAAACATGTTATGTCTAAGGGTTTATATCTTAGGGATTATATGTGTTTAGCAGCAGTCTAGGGTTCATTCACAGTTTTAACAGCACTTAATCATCAACTAATCATTAACAAACTTTAACAGCACTTAATCATTAACTAATTTAATATTTACGAAGTGTTAGTAGAGTTTACTACAATCACGACTTAATCACAGATTATGCTTACTATTAGTCCACACATACACACAGACAGAAATATATATATATAAAAAGGTACAAAAGGTATACCTGTTAAAAATTCCCCTCAAGTTCCGTGAACGAATATTCACTTAAAATGTCTCGGCATTTCTCTCAACGGGCGAGGGTTGAGCTTCGAGGAGTGAAGGAGGTTCAGCCCAGCCCCTGTCGTCGGCTTTTGGCAACGGTCCTCCGAATATCGCAGACTCAAGAGGTCGCGAGCTCTGAGATGCGTCCCACTCAGAGGCAGATACACGGTGCAGCCCGCTGCGGTCCCGGAGAGCTCAAAGGGTCTCAGTTAGGACCACCATTTATAGGTTCGCAAGATGGTTGGCTTTAGTCATCCGTATATTTCCATCCTGGCCACAGTCCCAGGTGGTAATTACTAAAGAATTCTCAAGTTTTCAGTGTTGTTCTGCTTGACACCTGGGTCAGGCAATAGGAGTACGTACCCAGCCTCAGCTATGCAGATACGGTCAAGGAGCGCTCAACTGCCAGATTCAGTACACCAAGGCCGAGGTCTCACGGMAATTTCTGAGATCAACAAGCAGCCTAGGAGAAGGGGTCAGAAAATGCACCACCACACATTGTTTCTTGCAAGACCACCTGTACAAGAAGAAAAGTAAAATTAATAAAGGCTCTTAAATTCATGAGGTATCAATCTCCTTTTATAAATCCACCGTTAGCAAAAAATGTAAATAAAATGAAGACATTGGAATGCTTAAGAAAGTTCTCTTCTATGCATCCACAGTTATACACTTGTTTAGCCAAATCTGCCACCATGTAAAGTCAGCAGAGTGCAAGCATATTAAAGGAACTACTCACAATGTGCAAGAATTTAGCGTAGCTGCACATTTTTGGAAGATCAGGCTACAGAGAGTCAGAGAAAATGAACAAATATAGGACAGTTCTAGAACATGAAATGAAAAAATTGTGCTGCTCCAGTAAGATGTGCAGTAAAATGAGATTTTGGAGTATGCCAAAGTCCAAAACTAGCCAACCAAACCTTATAAAGGATTGAAGAATAATGACTAATAAGCTAGTCAAGGTCACAAAGGACATTTCGTCTGCCTGATATTTCCTAACTGCCTGATATTACACCGTGTTGTGGTTTAACCCGGCAGGCAGTCAAACACCACACAGCCGCTTGCTCACTCCCCTCTCCCCTCAGTGGGATGGGGGAGAGAATCGGGAAAAAAAAAGTAAAATTCATGGATTGAGATAAAGACAGTTTAATAAAACAGAAAAGGAAGGGAAAATAATGATAATAATAATAATAATAATAACAATGATAGAATATACAAAATGAGTGATGCACAATGCAATTGCTCACCACCCACTGAGCGATACCCAAGCAGCGATCGCTACTTCCTGGACCACGCCTCCTATTCATATATTGAGCATGACGTCACATGGTATGGAATACCCCACTGGCCAGTTGGGCTAGCTGTCCCGGCTATGCTCCCTCTCAGCTTCTTGTGCACCTGGCAGAGCACGGGAAGCTGAAAAGTCCTTGACTAGCAGACTACTTAGCAACAACTAAAAACATCAGTGCGTTATCAACATTCTTTTCATACTAAACCCAAAACACAGCACTAGGAAGAAAATTAACTCTATCCCAGCCGAAACCAGGACACACTGATACAGTCCTGGAGTGAGACATTAATTAATATACCTTAAGACACCAAAAAATTGACTTCACAAATGAACTGCATGTGAAAACTGGAGACTGAAATAGAAAACTATGCAGATACATGGTAGATGTAATTATATACTAAAGGCCATGTGTCGTGGTTTAACCCTGGCAGCACCTAAACACCACGCAGCCGCTCGCTCACCCCCCCACCTCCGGTGGGATGGGGGAGAGAATCGGGAGGGCACGAGTAGGAAAACTCACGGATTGAGATAAAAACAGTTTAATAATTGAAATAAAACAAAGTAGAACAGTAATAGTAACAGGGATAACAACAACAACAACAACAACAACAATATACAAAGCAGGCGATGCACAATGCAATTGCTCACCACCCGCCGAACCGAACGAGAGCCAGTCCCCTGGGACCCAACGCCCCCCCACACCCTTAGTTTTTATACTGAGCATGACATTACATGGTATGGAATACCCCATTGGCCAGCTGGGTCAACCACCCYGGCTATGCTCCCCCCGCCAGCTTCCCATGCACCTGGCAGGGCAYGGGAGGCCGAAAAGTGCCCGCTGCAAGCACCACCCAGCAACACCCAAAACATCAATGGGCCGTCAACGTTCCTATGATACCAAACCCAAAACACAGCACACCCTCCCCAGCTACTGGGAAGAAAGTTAACTCTGTCCCAGCCGGAACCAGGACACCATGTCAAGGTCAAAAGCCTCCTTACAAATACTGAAGCTGTACCTACACAGGTAGGAACAGATGGACTCTGTCCCGGTGAAGCAGTTCCAGAATTTGGAGTTTGTGGTGAGCAACTAAGCGTGACCTCGAATTGTGATGTTACAACCAAAGGCTTAACACAAGCCACCAGTAAACAAATAAGAAACTCATTAGTAGCCAAATAGATGAGACTTTACTTCCATGTACGGAGCTGGAGAGACAGATATTGGAATATTGTATCCTGTCTGTCATGATTTTTAAAATATTGAAAAGCTGGGAAGAATTCAGAAGAAACTGAAAAGTATATGTGAGGGCTTTGCAAACTTCACAGCAAAAGACAGTTTGTTCTCTTATCAAACAGATGCTTAAGAGTCCTTCTTGGTAAAAAAAGTTTTTTAGTGTAGTATATAGACACACAAATGTCTCATGTCAAAAAGATAAGACCAGATAAATTCAAGCTAGAAGTAAGCCTTTTTATTTCAATAGTAAACATGATTCACCACTAACATAACCAACAGCATTAGATTTTTCACTTGTCAAGACACTGAAAACAACCTTTTTTTCCTAAATTTCCTAAAAGAAATTTTTGATTCTTTGTTTAAAAAAACTTTTCTAGTTCATTTTCAAAAGAAACATTTTTCCTTTTTTTTCTGTTCAATATTTTCTAAAAACTTGTGTCAATCTCTGAACAAAACCATTATCAAAACTGAATTATTTCATTTATTAAAATCTTAAAACATTATATTTTTATTTTCCTAGGTATTTTTCCATTTCCTATTGTGGTTTAACCCCAGCTGCCAACTAAGCACCACACAGCTGCTCGCTCACTCCCCTCCACCCCTAGTGCCCAACGTGGGGCTGAAAGGTTCAAGATAATGACAAGTTTGATTGGAATGTGCTAGATATTGAATTTATAGCTGTTATTGCTGTTTAGCTATTAATTGACAGGCTCCTGTGCTTGCCATGGGGCTTGCTTGCCTTACTGTATATCAGTCTAGCGCTCATTAGTGGCTGCTTTTTGCTTTCGCTGCTTGCTGTACTGCTGTACTGCTGATCATCTGCTGTGCCTGGGAACATTTTGATAACAGCAATGGTGATGCACCCGGGCTGGCAGATGGCCAGGGCATCGCTGCTGTTTCTATGCTGCTGTACTGGACAGGCTGGAACTCCAGTGTGAACTCAAGTCGAAGGGACTGTGACCTGTGGATGAGTCCACGTGGGAGCAGGACATCCCGAAGTGTCTGCAGCTGTGGATAAGCCCATCCCAAAACAGGTACATCTCAAAGTGTCTGTGGCCGTGGTTATGTCTGTGTCGCAGCAGGTATACCTCTGAAGGGATTATGGCCCAAGGGTAAGTCCATGCTGCAGCAGGTACACCTCACAGCATCTGTGGCTGTGGATAAGTCCATACCGCAGCAGGTACACCCTGAAGCATCAGTGGCTGTGCATGAGGTCACGCTGGAGCACCTCAAAGCGTGTGGCCATGGATAAGCCCGACAGAGCAGGTACACCCCTGGAGGGACTGCAGCCATGGGTAAGGCCATGTTGGAGCAGGTTTACTTCTGAAGGGACTGTGGCTGTGGGTAAGGCCACGCTGGAGCAGGTATATCTCTGAAGGCATTGTGGCCCATGGAGAAGGCCATGCTGGAACAGATGCACCTCAAAGCGACTGTGGCTGTGGATAAGTCTACACCACAGCAGGTATATCCCTGGAGAGACTGTGGTTGATAGATAGGGCTCCAGTTGGAGCAGGTACACCCCTAAGGGACTGCAGTCTGTGGATAAGTCCAAGCCGGAGCAGGGGCAAGGGGAGGAGTTCATTTCAACGTTAAACCCTATGGTCTGGTCCAAAGGCACCAGGGGTGGAGATTGTAACAGAAATACCTTTAAATTGTCGTAACCCGGGATTTGAGTTGCATGTTATGGGAATTATTATAGCAGGAACCCCTTGTTGCTAGCCAGGCTGGGAGCAAGGGGAGGAGTTCATTGCAATGTTAAACCTTATAACCTGGCCCAAAGGGACCAGGGGTGGAGATTATAATGGAAATACCTTTAAATTGTTGTAACCCATGATTTGAGTYGCAYGTTATAGGAGTTACTATAGCAGGAACCACCTGAACCAATGGAGGACAAGCCTTACAAGAAGCAAGTGTGGCAGTGACCCGACCTGAGCTGGATTGGATTTGTGCTGAAAACAGTGTTGATAATACAGGGATGTTTTTGTTATTGCTGAGCAGTGCTTACAGAGAGTCAAGGCCTTTTCTGCTTCTCACACCACCCCACCAGCGAGTAGGCTGGGGGTGCACAAGAAGCTAGGAGGGGACACAGCTGGGACAGCTGACCCCAACTGACCAAAGGGATATTCCATACCGTATGACGTCATGCTCAACATATAAAGCTGGGGGAAGAAGAAGCGGGGGACGTTCGGAGTCATGGCGTTTTATCTTCCCAAGTAACTGTTCTACGTGATGGAGCCCTGCTTTCCTGGAGATGGCTGAACACCTGCCTGCTGATGGGAAGTAGTGAATGAATTCCTTGTTTTGCTTTGCTTGCATGCGTGGCTTTTGCTTTCCCTATTAAACTGTCTTTATCTCAACCCATGAGTTTTCTCACTTTTACTCTTCCAATTCTCTCCCCCATCCCACCAGGGGAGAGTGAGCGAGTGGCTGTGTGGTGCTTAGTTACCGGCTGGGGTTAAACCACGACACCTATGCAGATCTCTAGCTATTACTTGCATAATTTTATACAAATGTATTTTTCTACCTAGGGTTAGTGCTGAAGTAATTAGTGTAAATATGTGTGTTAACTCTAACCATGTGTCCTGGTTTCAGCTGGGATAGAGTTAATTTTCTTCCTAGTGCTGTGTTTTGGGTTTAGTATGAAAAGAATGTTGATAACGCACTGATGTTTTTAGTTGTTGCTAAGTAGTCTGCTAGTCAAGGACTTTTCAGCTTCCCGTGCTCTGCCAGGTGCACAAGAAGCTGAGAGGGAGCATAGCCGGGACAGCTAGCCCAACTGGCCAGTGGGGTATTCCATACCATGTGACGTCATGCTCAATATATGAATAGGAGGCATGGTCCAGGAAGTAGCGATCGCTGCTTGGGTATCGCTCAGCGGGTGGTGAGCAATTGCATTGTGCATCACTCATTTTGTATATTCTATCATTATTATTATTATTATCATTATTTTCCCTTCCTTTTCTGTTTTATTAAACTGTCTTTATCTCAATCCATGAATTTTACTTTTTTTTTCCCGATTCTCTCCCCCATCCCACTGAGGGGAGAGGGGAGTGAGCGAGCGGCTGTGTGGTGTTTGACTGCCTGCCGGGTTAAACCACAACACCATGACACTGAGATTTTCTTATGGGATAGATAGGCCATAGATTTCTGCAAATATAAAATGCAAGTGTTCTCCATACTCAGAATTCAAAGGGCTTCTTTCCATAATACTCTCAAATGCTCATGAAAACTGGGGATGCCACATCATGTAGTATCATAAACAGCTTAAATTTCCTCCCTTCAAATTAATAAAATGTAACAAATTTAAGACCTTGGCAGCTTCATAACCCCCCTGTTTTGTATTTCTGCACATATTTACTCAGATATATGCAGAAAGACAGATACTTTTTTACAGTTTGGTTATCCCTGCTAGTGACCTTAAGGTTAGCTTATGCAGGCTTTATCTAAGCTTTATTAATTGCTGTTTGGAAGAGGCAGGGACATAAATAAGAGAGATTGCTGTTGTAACAGCAAGAGAAAATCAGTTACTATTCAGAAAAGTTGGCAGGATAACAGAGAAAACATCTAAAGAAAAATCAATTTAGCAAGACTTCTAGATTTCTTTACGTTTGCTCACCCCACCACTAACTCCAAAAGCCAAAGAATTTAAATGTATCTATTAAAGAGTGCACTAGCATGAATTAAATTTGGAAATCAAGTTTGTAAGTACAAGTTTAGGAAACTAGGCAGAAAGAAACTTAACAGGATGGTCCTTATACACAGTCATCACACCTCCTCAGCAAAAGGATAAAATAATTTATTTTGTTGGGACCAAGCCTATGGCAAAATTGCTTTGCATTAGCACTTTGCATGTCTCTAATGCAGGTCCTAAAGAATTCAACTTTTTTAAGTCTTTTGTTAAACTCAATATCCTGTTATGAATAAAAAGTCAAGCAAAGAATTTACCATTAGTCTAACTAAAAAATTCTTAAAATATATCCAAAATGCAACAAACAACTATTACTTTTAGTCCAGTTATGGAGATAGTAACACACTTTAAATACAAAACAAACTGATTAACGGTACTACAGTTAAAAGCTGTTATCCAGCAAATATTATATATCTCCCATTATATACCTCTTTTTTCTGGTGTTATCCCCACCCTTCCACTGCTCCTTTGGTCTTAAGGTTAACAGATGTGGTCAGGTGGGAAAAAGTTTAGAAACCTGGCAGAACCCTGAGGTCTTCAGCAGGAGAAGTGTCATGTTAATGACAGAGGCACAGGATGTTGCTATTGACAGTTTTCCCTTCCTCCTCACTCCTGTGTCCACATGGGCACATATTTCTAAGTGTTTTTAATGTATTTTAGACCATGCTCTTTTTTTACTGGTCTATAATTTCATGTTACAGCCAACTTTGCTTCATATGGTACATTGTACATGTTAGACAATTATTATTCATCCTTTTTATTACCCAAAAAATGGCTTTGTCCAGCTCCTAAGTTTGTATTTCTTTTAGTAACTGACCACTGTTGGATACTCATGGAGTCTCTGTTTATCAGCCTACGTCCACACCTACAAGGTCTCTGATGTTAACCCAAGCCTGTAGTCCTTTACACTGCATCATAGTTATACTGCAGAAATAATTCACTCTTACAGAGCACAATTACTTGTTATGCCTGCTAGCATCAAAATTATTAATGATAGGAATTATTCCACACAGTTATACAAAGTTAAATAGAACTGAAACAAACCAAATGACAGCCACCTGGTTATTAAACAATTATTGTTACAACTAAGCAAGCTAAACCAAAACTCCAATCAAGCCAAAACAGACCAGACAAAGCAAGCCTGACAGCTGCAGGCCTGCTGGTGCCTGGGCTGTTCACTTAATACAGAGCTAATGCTCTGATAGTAAGGATGGCAGTTCCGTATTTACTGGACTACAAGGATACTCGTTACCCTTTTAAAATTTTTCCTGCAGGAAGTGGATTTGTTACAAGAGCGAAGAGCATTTTGTGCATCCTGTATATCTCAATATCCAAATCAGATATCTAGATTAACAAAACTGAAGTTTATGCAAATCTTTCCAGCTGTAGGCTAGTCCTTCTCCATGGTCCAAGCTCCTTCATCTGCTCTCATAACTGTGGGAGCTAATCCTTGACCTTCCTAAACCATTGGGAACCACTATATTCACTGTTGAAGTGAATATTGCCCATGAGTTGCAAAAAACTTATCTGATTGATAGATTTTTCAGAGGTCTCCTTTCCATTGAGCAATGCTAGATAGAAGGCAAAACCCCTGACTAGTCCTTGGCCAATTTTGCTTCTCCAGGGAAAATCCCATTTTGATCTGAGATCTTGAAATACTGGCAACAGAATGCTTCTCACAGTATGGGCTCCCACCTGCACAATATCCCTATCTGCTCCCTGAAGTCTTGAGATTAAAAGGTAGAAAAGTTTTACCCATTTCTGCTTCCCCGAGGAAACAGCAGATTTTCTACTCTGTAGAAAATGAGGAAGGGATCTGGGATTTTGACTTTCAGCTTAAATTTAGACAGGTTAAACCCTCAGTTCTAGTGCAGACACAATATACAATGTGAACGAGCCACGGGATAGGCCAGAAAAAAAAAAAAAGACTTCTGCAAATGCTCTGCTGTGGAGCACTGTCTCCTGGGAACTAGCAGAATCTCACTGCTTTAAAAATTAATGAAGTGAGCTTGTAAGAATATTTGGGAAGTGCATGCAATCAATTGAATTCTGCTTAGGTAAAGATGTGGGCAGAATGTCCTGCAACAGGGCTTTTCCATTACCAACAACATTTTCAAGTGATGACAAGAGAAACTTGCAGAATCAGAAATTCAATAACCTCCTCCATATGTCTGAACAGAAAAGAACTAGATCCAGAAGGAAATTAAAATTCATAGTGTTTCCTGTCTTTACTTCAATATTTGCAACCAGAAAAAGGCATTACAAAACAGGGTACAAAACTTTTCCTACAGGCTGTTCTTGACATCTTCAAAGTTTACATGAAACTATGCAGGATGAGCCAAAAGACTGCAGATCAGTAAGTTCAAGGCAGATGCTAACTTAAGTATGGCAGCCATATATTGCCATATTGAGCCTTTTTGCAGAAATCTCTACATGCAGCAGGTTCATTAAGGGCAAATGATGGAATGAATATGGGTCTATAAGAAACTGTAATAAAAGTAGTGGTGGAGACTGGGGCTATCAGCCAGGATGGCATACATTACGCTAGACAGGTAAGGTACAAAACCATGAAAAAATAATGGATTTCCTGATAGCACAAAAAGACTTAGCACAAAAAGGCTGTAACCTTTTTAATACAGTGCCAAATAAAGAATGCATTTTAGTTAGTCAGGACAGGGACTTTTCACATCTCTYTAAAATTTAGACTAAAGAGTGGAACAATTAGTGCACTTCCAGTAATCAATGACAGAATAATACATTGCCTTATTGTTGAGATAGTCTGGGCATGTTTAGCAGAGTTGTCTGGTTTGTAAGATATCGGTAAAATCTTATCACATATATTCCCAACCTTGAATCACATTTTAAAAATACATTGAGAATTATCCACAAGTAAACACACTTTACATTCTCATTAAAAAGGATGGATTTTAGAAAGTAGCCTCTGATTCAACTGCTCTGTCATACATAAACACACACATACCAGTCACACACATACGCATGCATAACCAAGGTATATCTTAAGGAACAAATTGCATGCAGCTATTCTTCATAAAAAGACACTTAATAGATATAATATTAAAGGCATTCTAACACTCTATCCAAAGCCATGATTTAAGGTTGTTTATTAAAAAGTAAAATAGAAAATAAACATCATTGTTATGTTCAAAAACCTTTATTTGGTCTAAGGATCATGCCAACATTCTAATTAAACAGTTCTGAAGCTGCTAATAATATCTCATTAAAACGATGCTATAAAAGTTGAGTCTGCTGGGGATTAAGATACGGTTGGATTATGTATAATCACATTTTTCTGTCTGTTTGCCAAGGCTTTAGAAAAGATTTTGTAGCGTTCATGAAGCAGGAAAACAAGTTTCTGTACTTGACATTAAACAGATGTCATTGTTTTGTAACAGCACAAAAAGTTCAAGGTAAATCTTTCACAGTGATTACTTCCTTGATAACACTGATAAAAAACCTTACTATATCTAAGAAGAATTGGTAACATTTTCAAATCACTCAATATTATCAGAATCCTTGGGTTTTGCTCAGCTGTCTTGGAAGCAATCAATTCTCTCAATTTCCTCAGCTGAGATTTCTGGAAGACCATTAACAAGTTTAAATTCAAATTAAACAAAACTATTTCCTTTTAAAAAATCTCAATAAGGCAAGGCACATGCATCCCCATAGACTATTCAGTTGGTTTCCATCTCATTCTGCCCTTATTCTGAAATTTCGGGGCCTAGTTCAGGTACACTGTGTTCAGCTGTGTTAGTATAAATATGGAATGTGGTTTTACTCATTACAAAGCCAAAAAACCTATGTCAATTTGGATAATCTTAGGATATACCTCAAAGTAATCCACAAATAAAGACTCAACTGATGAAAAATATTGGCTATTCATGACAAATTTTGTGTGTTTTTAAAAATACTGTAAGTTTGGTATGTATTTTTATTCTAAACTGAATTTCCAAAAAAATCCAGTCCTTTCCAAGTGAGTCACAAGTGAGTAACAGAGTATACATGTTTTAATATAACAGGTTCTTCTTTTTTTTCCTTTTTAGTAAGTGCTTATAGGGGGCAATAGGTGTTAAAGTTCCTTCACACATCAGCTAAATCACAGGTGAGTTAGAGAGAGCACAGCTCTATTACACAAGCTGGAGAAAGAATTCAATGTCTGTCGCCTTTGATATAAGGCATCAGAAATGCCCTTCAAAAATCAGCACATTCTCAGGCTGACAATTGGCTGAAACAGTTCTTAAAATCAGAAAGAAATGCTTTATTTCACAGTAGAGGGGACATAAATCCTAGTGGCTTGAACTTTTAACTACTTCCTTTTAATAACCTCCTTCACTATTCTCGTCAGTTTTTAAATGAACTGAGAAAAATAATGCCAGCCTCAGCCCTTAAATTAGAGCTCTGGTTTAAGGTTTTCCTTTAACCCTGAAATACAGTCTACCTAATTATTGTCATCACTGTGCTTTTTCCTTTAAAAGAAAATATTGACCCTTCCTGTAGCCAACACTGGAAGAGCTTGGGTGCCTGTAGGGGCGGCTCTGCGGCACCTAGCATTCAAAGCATCACAGGTTAGAATTCACTGAGAGGGAAAAAAGAGAGAGCAAAATTAAACATGAAAAGCAGAGATCTGCCCCAAGTCTTGACAATGCTGTATTCACGCTGTGATGTGGGAGACCCAGCCACAGGTCATGGAAGCTAACCTTGGTCCCCGACAGTAGCTGGTTTATAATAGGGGTGATGCCCTCAATCTCTGAGGAAGGGATTTGTGTGGCATCACTCACAAGCACTCTCTGGGAGCAAGTGTACAGTACTCCTCTGGTCTTAAAGAAAACTAAAAACTCCTGCAAAGGTAAGACTAGCTTGAACAATCCAGTTAAATGGATGTAAGAACAGGAAGCAGGATTAAATAAGAGAGGATGGCAGCTCAGAATGCAGTGGTCAGGAAATGAATGATGATAAGGACATCAGTGAAATACTCCATGCTATGAAAAGAAACTTGCCCAGATACCCCTTCCAAACTCCCCCTATTGCCAGAAACACCACTGTCAGAAAAAAATGAGGAGACAGTAATACTTGCAAATGTGGTTCTCTGTTTCATTTCTTTTAATGTTGCCTATGCTCTGCTGGAGGCTTTTTCTAAATCAAGTTCACAGAGGAGAAAAACACACAGATATTGATTTAACTAAAGCAATTCTCACATCTTCTTCCTTCCAAAACAGAGAATTTTTAGGCATTTCATTAGAGGAAAAGATCTTTCTGTGCCACTAATCCCCAAATTTTTTAGTTGACTACTTTTTACATTGTGGTGGGCTCTTAGCCACTGGAGTATCTGCAGAAAATAAATAAAAAAGCCTAATGATGAGAATATTAACAGACCTAGTCATCCAGAGACAAATTCAAATATTTAAAGGGGGAGCTGATTCTAAACATTTTATTTATTCCACAAAGTACTTGTGGGTTGGAATGTTTCACAAAAGCAGGATAAACAGGTACAAATGATGCAAGGCTTTGGAAGCAGTGCCACTGAAGATATTCTCACCCATGTTTGTCTGCTGTTTTTACATCAGATCAGTTCTTTTGTTCACACCCTGACCAACAAATATCTGTACAGTCACAAAGAAAGACATGATATTCCACACTATGGGAACAGGAATGAGCAGCAGGATACAGTGGAACATAGTCTTGAGCTAATATTAGTGCTGATGGTTTTGTATAATGAAATCTACAAAGCAGTCATGAAACCTAGGAGACAATTTATAACATAGAACAGCTTCTTCATCTGATGTGAATCACTCTAGCCTCAGAGTCACCAAAGGTTTCAAATAATTTTGCACCAGATGTTAAGCTGATAGATCTTATTCTGATACATAAACTAACAGAGTTTATTTTGAGAGCTTACTCTGATAGAGCTGAATTCTGACAGAGGGTGGGAAAATACCACTGGACTGAGCTTGATCAGCTCTGATCTGGTCAAGTTAAAGTGCATGGTCAAAGACAGAACATATAGAAAGATCTTCAAGTTATAACATTCTAAAATAAATTCTTCAACTCCTAATATTTTTAGAGAATTTGCATGTAGAAAAACCATGAATCCTTTTCAGCCATTTTGATGATGATATAAATCAAGAGTAGCTCCGTTATTAATTACAGTACAAACCCTAGGTCAAAATAAGGCACAGAGCTATCCTGTTTATTTCATGTCTATTCCTGTTTTTCATATTTACCCTAGAATTTAATGTTGTTTTTTTAAGATTAAGACAAGATTTTCTTTAAAAAAAATAGTAACAATATAGCCAAACCTTATATTCAGCTCTTGTCTTCTTTTCAATCTCAGAACCTCTAATCCATTTTTACTATCTTCATTGGTTATGCTTGCTTTACTTCAGGACAGGCTTTAATTAAATACTCACAATATTTGCTGTAAAAACATTCCATAATTTCTGTGGTGGCTAAAATAAGATCATAGTCATCCAACCTGTACTTCAGTGAAATGTTTAATTATCTCTCTACAAAACAGGTGAAATCATAAAACATCCCTTCTAAAGGAGATAACAAGCTTTAATTCAGGATGTTTACAACCAAAGGGAATCATATTAACTGCAGATGTTAATTTACCATAACAAGACAGGTCTACTGCTAACTACTCCTTCTTTTAAAAAGAAAAACATTTGAAATAATTATTTTAACTGCAGGTGTTGGTAATGGCTCAGCAGGAACAAAAGTATTTAAAACCCATCCTGTCTTTCGGCTGTGTTTACAACCACAGCTTTATTCATTCTAACAATAGATAAAGCATTGCTAAAAACAGCTTAAGTACTTGTCAACAGTGGAAAGATATCATTTGGGGGCCACAGTCCTGCAGTGTGTTTATTGTTCTGACTCAAAAGCCTTTCAACTGTTCTGATTGAAATGACCATAGCCAAAACCTATCGACAGAGAAAAAAACTTCTCCCCCCCGCCCCTTTTCTAGCTCTTTATATTACCCATTCATTTACACTGTGTTCTGAAACTAAAAATTATCAATTCTAATTCATTGATTTTTACGCTGGTATTTGGTTTTGGTTTCATTCTGGTTAACATGAAAATTAGTTTGGTAGTCTCGTGCTTCTCCCACCTGAATGTTAGCTGAAAATGCACAGAACCACTCGATCCAGATCATTACAACTGAAAGTTTCTTCTGAGGAGAGACAAAGAACTTGAAAAAAAATTTTTTTTTTTCAGTTTGCAATTACTATCAGAAGAACAATATGAACCCTTAATAACATTCTTAAAATGATTTACTATAGAATGTTTACCATTGGTAATGTAAAGATTAATTGTGATATGAAACAAAATTCTTAATCTGGAAGGTGTTTTCTAATTAGAATATTTATTTCCATACAATTTCATATTGTCATGCCACTCAAAGTAGCAATCTATCGCTACTTAACCGTTACACCCCAATGATGAAAGGATGCTTATAAATCTAAATTTAAATTATAAGGAAGGTTAGGAAATGTTCTGTCAATATTAGTTGCATATATTGCCTTAGTTTATCTTCCCAAGAACATGGATTATTCCTTAAAGTAAGACTCAAGATTCAAGAACTGTGCAATAATTATATAAAAGTTTGAGATTAAAAGCAATTTTTCTTTATCAGATCACTCTTGATTATGACAGCCTTCAGAAAATTGGGCTGATAATTGCTCATATATGTGTATCCCTCCTGAGAAGGTATATAGTTTATCTGAGCATACTATAAACCATGCTAAAAAGTGGCCACAATGGGACAAACTGAAATCAACAATTTTAATGCAAGAACTATCACATTTTTTCCTGACTTCAATTTACCACAAAATTTCTAGAAAACTGAGGAAATTCTGCATGAACTAGAAGATGAAAAGACGGTGCAAGCCAACTGATTCCAACTGATGGTTACACTGTTAATGCTGACAGAATTGTACAAGTTAAAGACTGGCCTCTGATAACATATCAACTGTCAAGAACAGAAGTACAAAAGTATAATCTCATGCTAAATAATATACTGAAAACTGACCAAAGAATTCCATGTGAAAAGATCTATGTAGAAAAAGTTTGTTTTTTCTAGCTCCAGTTAAAGAAAGATGATCTTAGAGGATTTCTTTCATATACCTTCATTCTTCTTCTTTGTGTACTTCCACATCCTGGTCTGACCTCTTTATGTGCTCTTTTAGTCCCGAAGTAACAAATACAATAGATCAGAATGGAACAATTGCTGTAACTTTGAGAACCCAGAGAATTACTTGTATTTTTAGTCCTTCAATGCCGGGTCTGCCACAGTCACAGAACATTTCAAAGTACTTTTCTCATAATGTATAAAAGTCTACAGGTCTTGTCTAAAGTTTGAGGACTTCCAGTGTTAGGAATGATTCATAGTTAACTTCCTTTGACTGTTGATAGATATAAAATTAATTGTTTGATACCTGTAAGCATTCAAATTTCATGTGTCAGTTAGTTTGGACTTTTGCAGATGAATAGCACACATCATAGATAGCAATCTTAATAAGGAAATATTTAAATGGTAACAACAATGGAATTAAAAATAATGCATTGGCACATGTATTCTTCCCCACTCATAGCTACATAAAATTTATTTCAACTTAGAAGATCAAAATTGGACTTTTCATTATTAACATTTATATCCCTAAGCCAGCATTTGCAAATCAAGCCATGTCTGTTCCGCTTCACACCTCATCATCAACAATGACCCCAAATTAGATCTTCATTTGAAAACCCAAAAGTTGAGCAAATCTGTAGTTTATTTTTCCGCAGATATATTGGCCTACAGTGAAGATAGTACTAAAGGCATGAAGTAGTGAGGAATACTCAGGAGATATGAGCTGGCAAACAGAAGTGGTAAGAATACACTTTACTGAGCTATTTTTTGGCAACAAAAAAAATGTAAAGCATTCTTTTCTGAAGAAAATACAAACCCACCACAATACCTGTCTCATTCTCTTTGCATTTTACTGCCAAAAATCTAACTTTGATCTGTATCTCTTCTATGTTATGCTCCTGTTCTTTATTAATACATACGGGGAAGCAGAAGTAATTTCCAATCCTGGCTGAACAAAATTCACATTAAAATGAGTGTGATACGCTGTGCATTGGGTATGCTTTTGGATGATTATTCTCACAGCTTATTGAAGTGGCTCAAAGAGAAATTAATCAGTTACTAACATTGCTATTGTAGTTGAATCAATAATTTTGCTTGCTTTTCAGGATGTCAAATTTAAACAGAATAAATAAAGATTGTTAGCGTCCACTGTATTCTGCAGCCCCTGTGGAATCTCCTGCTCTCTCTTTCCTTCATCATTATTGAAAAACAGGTATAATTTCTGTACTGTTTTCACATAGCGTAGGACATTCATCCCCCCTTCAGTGGTCCTGGGTGTACTATTCCATTTGCCTGATTCAACTCATTGATCGCTTTGGGGAAAAGTGGAATGATACAGTAATCAGAATCTCTGCTACCTCCTGCTAACCTGGATGCATTCCTAAATAGCTCCCATTATGGACTTCAATCACATCTTGCATCCCTGGTGCTGATAGCCTAGTCTCTTAACAGGTGGACACATCTGTTCTACTCTGCCAAATTCAACTTATGATGATTGTGCTTTGAAATATTTGCATAGTTTTTTCCAAATACTATGCACATCTGTTCAGATCTAATATTACCTTGAAGTTATGGTTTAGTTAAATAAAAAGAGACATTTGTAAATTTTTCAATGGTTGTGCAAATATATATGTTTTAAAATATCCTTAGAATATTTTAAAAGACCTTCAAGTTTCATGACCTTTGATTTTGTTATAGCCACTGAGTAGGTTATCTTCTTTATTTTAAAAAACTAGTAAGTACAGATAGAAATAATAACTGAGAAATAATCACCTGCTAACAAACAGAAAAATCACTCAACATATGAGAAGGTTCATACTGTAAACAGAATAGCTAGTATGGTTGAATATTGTGACTGCTAGAAAGCATAATTAAAAAAAAAAAGGTTCTATCTAATACAATAAAAAAGCAATTTTCCCATATATTCTAATCTTTTCTGAAATCATGGAAGTACTTGGCAGGTAAAGAAACATGGCTAGATATAGAAACAAGGGATGGACAGGAGTAGAACAGATAAAGTAGAGAATATGAAGAGTAGCTTGGAGGGTTCCTATCATGGTCTTGAGTGAGAACAGACTTTTTTTCATAGAAATATTTTGAGAGATATAGCTGCATTTATTGTTGGGTTTTTTGATTTCTAATAACTGGGGAGGACTTAATATTAGACCAGACATTTGGTAATTCCATACTTCTTCCCATATAAAGATATCAAAATCAGTTTCTGAGAAGAGTGTGAAGAGTCTGTGAAAACTCATATCTGTGGGCTTTATCAGGTTGCTGTTTGAAGTTTATTAAGGGCATGACTCTGATTCACCAAGACGGCTCTTACAGGTCAATTAATACTTTGGAGATCAGATAGAATTAAATCCACAGAACAATTTGGCTGTGTGTTATACCAACCTCACATTTTAGGTGCACAAATAAAGAACTGAAAACCTAAAAAACAACAGGTTTGTTGTTGCTCTACTCTGAAGGCAGTTAAAAACTCTGGGCACTTAAGTCTTCAGCGATGAAATTTATATTTGCCCAAGAGTGTCTTCATTTTGACAAGGTTGGGTGTCTGCTACCTAAATTCTATTCAACCCTACAAATGAAACTTTTCTCTATTTATCTCATTAGGAGGGCCTCATCTAAAGTAAATCTAGCAGATTGTGTCTGGCATAAAATGCCATATATTTTAGGAAGCTCATTCCTTTTAATCCAAAATTCTGAAGATTTATCCAAAATTATTTCCCAGGCTCTTGAGGTACAGAGAGGCAATTTCTCTTGCTGAGACAGTGCATGAAATAATGATAATAACATACCTACAATATTACTATAGAACTATGTGTACAATATAGTTATATAACTATAATACTAACTATCATAGATAAATGTGTTGCACTGAAGGAAAATAGCAAGCATGAATCAGTATGACTCTTTATGCCAGGTGCAAAGACTCTTGCCTGGAAAGAACTACATCCAGGTACTGACCTGTGCTTCAGTGCATATGTGAACTTTATTCTCTGCATAACGTGAAACAGATGTAGGGTTTTTTCTCCATAAGTTGAGTGGTTTCAACTTGATGTTACAAATTCATGTTAGTGGTTGCTCCAGCTCTTTCTAATTATTCCATGCAAGAAGAAACTGCTCCAACAGAACAGTCTTCAAAGGTACTCTTGTGATGAGTGTACCAAAAGTATGAGTTTGAATCCTGTCACACTCGGAGAGACTTCGTGTTACACTAGGCATTGCCTAGGAGGCAGGCAGGCAGAATTACTAATGGACCGAGGAGGCTGGTATCACTCTTCTTTATGAAAATAAAGAACTCTCATACCCACCCTCAAGAGCCACAGCTTAGAGTGGTGGATTTCAGACCAAAGGAGAAAACTCGAAATCTCTTCACATCTAGAGGGAGGCAAGATGTGCAAGACTGCTCACTCTGCAGCCATTTCCTAACAACTGTACTCAGCAAGTTGGCCTTTCTGTTAGGCAACTCATCGAGCCATATATTTTATAAAGACTCAGATACCTTATTCAGGTAGACCTGTCTTAGTAGAGATCTTGAAGTCCTGTTGGCAAGAGTCATTTTCAGTTTCTTAATGACAAAGTTGTCTAATCAAATAATTAAACATATTTTTATCTTTGAAGCATGTCAGAATCTATACATTTAAATCTCATATATATCTAGCTTTAAAGAAATCTCTCCTTATTAAATCTCAGTGTTAGAAAAGAAATTAATTTTTAATAGGATCAGAGCCTTCTGATGCAGCTGAGGTCCAATTCTACTTCCAGTTCTGAACTACTGAACTTTTGTGTCTAGAAATCAATTCAAACCCTACCCGTGGGTCTGCAGTAGCCTCACCATGAAAGCAGATTCATTCAAATGTGAATCTTTTTCATTCCTCAGTGCCACATGAATTCCATACGGCACAAAATTCTCAAGGTCCTCCTAACCTAACTCGGAAACCAAACTATCTGAAAAACAACGTTCCAGGCAAAAAAAAAAAAAAAAAAGCAAACAAGGCTTCAGAATTTCTTTGTTTTGATTTACAGCAAAATCACAGTCTTGAAACAACTATTTTTCATGGACCATGAGAACTGACTCCTGTTAAGGTCAATAACCAGAAAGGATGGATTTTATTTATAGTGTAGTAAAGCAACATTCAGTGCTCTCTCAAATTCTGAGAAGAGATATAAAGTAGAATTCCAGGTAAATTTTTTACTTTTTTTTTTTTTTTTAAGGTAAATAGAAATCTTGGGGGGGTGAGGGGAGAGAAAAGGGAGGTTGATGGGACTCATTTCCTCTTTTTACGAGATTTGAGAATCTTTGTTTTGTTTTTTGCCAAAATCATTGTTTCCTCAAAAAGTTTTGGTATTCAGAATACTTCAGTCCTCCAAATCTGAAGCCTATTTAGAAAGGCTTTAAATCTTCAACAGTTTCCTGTAGATCTCCAGAAGTTGTCTAATGATTGCTTCCCACAAGTAGCTAGACAACTAGCTTAAAATCTTCTATAGCATTCTCTTCAAGCCACCTGGACTTTCATCTGCTACTTCAGCCAAGTTAAGCCATTACACTATCTACTTCAAAGACCTACATTCCAGAATTATAATTTGCTAATGAAATAATAGAGCCAAATGAATGTCTGCGTACATAGAAGGAATCATGGTCAGGCTGCCATATTAGCACAAGAGCCCCTAGAAAGTTGTCTGGCTGAACGAGTTGGCTCCAGGTGGCTGCAAAGGTGTGCCTGAGTTCCTCACAATCAGATGGTTTCATGTGCCAGTGCAAGGATCATAATCTTACATCCAGGCAGCCATTTCCTCCCATGTTGTAGTTTTGGCTGCTTGAAATCCCTCGTCAACCTCAAAATGAAAATTCCATGCATTTATATACATATAATGTAAGGAAATTACAATAACTATATATTGTTACTATATATTTCATTACATATTGCATGGACAAAACACACCCTTTAAAAAGCAAAGCTTTTTAAAAATTAAATTGCATAAAAACAACATTCTGAAGAAGGAACTCTCTAAGAAAAAAAAAAAAATTAAACCTATGAATCAAGCACTTTTCATTCTAGGTCTGAAAAGGTGTATATAAAACATGCTCTATTACAAGTGAAAAGGAAATCTAACAGAAGGATTCTCTCCCATAGTCCCAATCTCATTTCCCCCACAAGCCTTTCCACTTAGAGAGACAGAAAAATACATATTAATAATTATGACTGGAGAGAGTTACAGGAGCATTCACATATTCTAGATTTGTCCTGGATGTCTGTCAGTATGTCATATGATATGAATGAATCACTACAAAGATTACTTGAGAAAGTACTTGAGGAATATGACATAAAAGAAAATTTAGCATGTATTTAATTTTACATTTTAGTACATAGCCTATGTTGTTTTTATATGTACATACATAATTATATACATTAACATACAATACAGTAAATATTATACTTACATCCCTGATTTCTTTGACTAGGTGGAAACATATCTTTGATATGCAATAATATTTTTAAAAGGTCCCAAATTCCCAAGGTCCCAATATTACTTTGCAAAGCAAACAAAGAAATGAGGTTTCAGACAAGGATTTTATCTTCCATGGAAAGTTTATTAAACAATTACTGTTTTAAGACATCACTTAAAATTAGAGCTGTGAAAATCCAGTGCACATTCACTATCACAGATCGTTATTTGACAGTGAGATATATCACTCCTATCTAATTCATATCTTTAATTTTCTGAAAACCTAATAAATCTCAAACTGTTCCTTCATAGTGATAGCATAATTTGTTGATACATAAAAGAAAGAAAGAAAAATCTTTCTGGTTTCAGAAACTGATCTGAATCCTTCTCTCTACATTGTTGTCGTGGTTTAACCCCAGCCAGCAACTAAGCACCACACAGCCGCTCACTCACTCCCCCCACCCAGTGGGATGGGAGAGAGAATCGGAAGGGTAAAAGTGAGAAAACCCATGGGTTGAGATAAAGACAGTTTAATAGGTAAAGCAAAAGCCGCGCACRCAAGCAAAGCAAAACAAGGAATTCATTCACTACTTCCCATCAGCAGGCAGGTCTTCAGCCATCTCCAGGAAAGCAGGGCTCCATCACGTGTAACGGTTACTTGGGAAGACAAACGCCATCACTCCAAACGTCCCCCCCCTTCCTTCTTCTTCCCCCAGCTTTATATGCTGAGCATGACGTCACATGGTATGGAATACCCCATTGGCCAGTTGGGTCAGCTGTCCTGGCTATGCTCCCTCCCAGCTTCTTGTGCACCTGGCAGAGCATGGGAAGCTGAAAAGTCCTTGACTAGCAGACTACTTAGCAACAACTAAAACCATCAGTGTGTTATCAACATTATTCTCATACTAAATCCAAAACCCAGCACTATACCAACTACTAGGAAAAAAATTAACTCTATCCCAGCTGAAACCAGGACAATTGTCCATCTGTATCCATAGATTTTCCAATAAAAACTAAACTTGTTCACTCTTCCTGCCAAAATCATGCCAAAGATTAGAGGGTATGTTTCCATATGTAAGATATAAAAGAAGAAATGCAGTTAAAATTGGGCTTACATCCATTTTATAAAGAAAACAAAATCTTTTCTCTGTACATATACTCTCTCACACGCATACCTGCCATCACAAGTA
Organism: Phoebastria nigripes; assembly: GCA_035582835.1. NCBI lineage: Eukaryota > Metazoa > Chordata > Aves > Procellariiformes > Diomedeidae > Phoebastria > Phoebastria nigripes. The sequence goes on along the minus strand of JAYKAV010002845.1, from coordinate 680,561 downwards.
CTAAATACATTCAGTAAGGGTTAAGTGATTCCTTTCTTTTTTAAAAAAATCTTTCCATTTTTTATGGAGACGGAAACTCTGCTGGAACCAGTCCACACAGTTGCATTAACTCAAGTTTCCCATTGTATTGTATCACTCTAGCTTAATATCAAAAACACTGAACTCCCACTGACATCTCTGTCATAGAGTATGTGACACGTTTCATGTCACCAAATGGTTGTGAAGGTTAGAAGAAAGTCCATGACTTCCCTGTAGGCTCTCCAAAAACCAACAGAAACCTCCAGTTTATCCACTGCCTTTTGCGTTGCCTGCCAAGGTCAAATGTCCACTGTGCCTTAAATTCCCAAGAAATGTCTACAGTGGTGCGCAAAGCCTGCACCTCAGCAGCTCTGGAACCACAACGCTCTTTTTCCCACTGTGATTTCTTTAACACCTTACTTTGTTATGGGACCTGCTGCAGCCTGAAATACATCAGATGAACTGAGGGAACTAGGCAACCTACCTCTGCAAAGAGTTTTCGACAAGAATTTTAGATGAAAGTAAAAATTGTTAAAGGGAATTTATCTTCTGATGCAAATACAATTACAGGTCTAACTCACCTCTCCACCTTTCCAGGCTTAAAATTTTGTAATTCCGTTGAATTCATTGGAATGATGCTGAAATAAAATTCGACTAATAATACACTGGGGTTGTTTGCATCAGTGGGGTCCCTCAGTAGCAGTGAAAGGAAGCAGGCGATTATTGTCTAACTTCAGCTACTTGAAAGAAGGAGAAAGGCAGGCAGATTATTTAGAATGGACTTATAATGCTGGAATTAAACTCTAAAAAGTTAAGGTCAAGTTTAATTTAAAGGAAAATATTATGAATATGAGAATTTTCTTACTATGCCGTACTCTACCAAGGGAAATTAAACTTTATCTCGTGAGACACTCTGGCCAAAATTGCTACTGACTTTGCGTGTCCATTGCTGAAGATCAGATTTTAAAGATGTTCAGTAGCACATTTCTTGGACTGGATTAGAAAAGCCTGATTATCTTTCTTACACTAGAGTTGTTCTTGGTACTTGTGCCATGAATGCCTTTTGATAATAAATGAAGAATGAGGTTCACAGTGGAGATGAGCACTCTCATCTGCAGGCACTTTTTTAAACTCAGCCTAGTCAGTATTACGATGGCTTTGGCTTTTCAGTACCAGAATACTATTTTCCAATTCAGAATCCCTAGATATTTGTCTTCTATCCAGCTGGGAACTAGATGACAAGCAAGCAGAACTGAAAGGATTAGCTGGCCACTGCTTACTCACACACATCTTCAGACCTTAGGTCTCAAACACAGCAGGGAATAACCTAGGATAAGCAGAAACCTAAACTGACTCATTGTTCTATATCTTTTCTATCTTTACTGTCTCAGAATCTTGGAAACTATTTGCTAATTTAATTTGTTGTGATTAATACATTGTTCCAGTGTTTCCCGCTGTTATAGTCTGCAGGAGAATTTAGTTATAATGATGGCTAAACTCAATAGCAAATTTTAACAACAGGAATTATAGCACCATTATGCAGAAATGTCTAGCAAATTATGCAATTGTATCTACCACAATATAAATCTCAAATATATTAAACCTCTCTTTGTTTCTTTGAAGCTGCTAGCCCGGGTGTCAGCCAAAATGTAAAATTCACAAAGGCAATTTAATTTTTTTTTTTTTTTTTTTTTTTTTTTAATCCTATGGGCTTTTCAGAAGACTGTTAGCTGAAGCTCTAGGTCTGTATTAGCTCTTTTGATACAAAAATTGTATTTGATTACGCAAACTGGATGCTTATTGCAGGTTATAAGTAACATCCCAAATATGACTCAAATGTCTTAGAAACCAGTACTAATAAGCATGCATTCCAAAGTGATTTATAAATGCATAAAAATGTCAGGTTAGCAAATCTGAGGACATTTACAAAATGAGCAAAAGAAGTAGTAAATGCTCATCAGACACTGAAAGGTACAGAGGTTTTTTTGCTCTAACAAACTTTCACTAGAAATGCACATGAATGCAAAAAGGTAAGAAAATAAAGGAGTTTGCGACTGTAATTTGAGAACACTGCAAATATTTTATAGTGTTCTAAATAATTTGCCAAGCAAGTGACGCATGTTGCAAATAGCAAGAGACAAACTTCAAAAGCTTTTCCAGCCTTCTGCATGCAAAGCAACCAAGTCTTTAATGAACTCCCTTCTCCCCACTTTCCCTAATTCCCTGATCCTAAACTATTTCACACTTTGCTAATCCCTACAGCTTGAATTCCCTGACTTTTTTTCAACCCCAACTTCCTTCCACTGCCCTGTTCCCCTTCCAGCTCCAGCGCTCCTTTCATCTTTTCTAATATTCTTACTCTAGGTCTTTAGCAGAGTCTGCAATGACATTTCATAGGCTCAAAGTGGCAGCTGTTACAAAGTTAAACTCTATGGGGTTCTCAGACTGCCATCCTCAAAATGCACTACATGTCCCAGAGCATGAGAGAGAATGAGTCTGGAGGAAGAAAGAATGGCTACCTTCTTTCAATCAGATCCACTGTGTCAGCTTTTTTCCTCTTCTACTTCGTGTTTTACCACCATCTGCTGGCAGAACCTCAAAACACTGCTCTGCAACTTCTCCCTGGATCCTCCAAAGCTCTCAGCTCTGTGAATTGGGAAACTACCAGCTGCATATCATCCTTGTCTTACTCATGGTTCTTCCGCTGCTGGCATGTATTGCAGACACAAACAATGTCACCTTCCAGAAGAACCATCAACATCTATTTCTGTATTGTATCTAATCTGTCTAACTCCAGTGAGGAACAGCTCTCTTCTTTTCAAAACAAAGCAGAATTAAATGAATAACCATAGACCATACACCACAACCTTCACTCTGCCCTCCCAAGTTTTCCAGATTTCCAATGTATGTTTGGTCACCTGCTGAACATGACTTGACTGCTCTGTCGTCTCTTCCTCCAACCCAATCTTTATCAATTACCAGCAGTATAGAAAGAGGTGTATGCAGAGAGGCAAAAATAAGAAAAACAAAAGAAGGTATGTTGTTTGTAGGACAGAACACTTGTGATAGAAGTAAAATGTACATTGTTGAAAGGAGATATATGAAGAATAGGTAAGTTATAAGTATAAAGATAGCTTGAATATCTTGTTTTTATGGGTTTGTGCCAGCCATGATGTGTAGGTAGGTACTCAAATCACATATCAACAAAATGGTCTGTGTTTCAGCATTGTGTGTCTTTGATTTCAACCACATTTCAGGTGGCTTTTCAATGTGGGGATCAAGGTAGGTTGCTAATTTCAGTTCACTTCCATGGTGACATTTTGACACAATGTTCTTGTGCTTGCATCAGCTAGAAAATAACAAGTACAACAGTTCTCTGGATAGTTGAAATTTAAAGTTGTGAAACTATTTCTTCACAAATTTATGCATTCAAGTTTCGGGGGAAAAAAACAGCTGATTTTATTCATTTCTTCACTAAGTCACACATTAGTACTATCTCCAAGGACTCGTTATGGGCTCTTGTGGGCATATGTCTGCACTCGAAATAAAAACAAACACATTTTCTTACAAAAATGACATGCTTCTACAGTCTCCTGCAGAGACAATTATAAACTACCATAATGATTTATTGTAACAATTGTAATTTCTGATTTAAATTATAACTATTATAATGTATTATAAATATTTTAACAATTATAAAGATAATTCAAACTCCTAAACTGACAAAGATTCTGTTGCTTGAATTTATGAATTAAGACCAGTCATTAAGAGTAAGCCTTAGAGACATGGGGTTTTGTCTGTGTCTGTGTATCTGCCTTATCTACAAGCCATAACATTGTCATTTCAAGAAACTTCATTTAAATCTATATACAGAGTGTGCTAGACACTTTATAGCCTATCTATGGCTATAAAGACTTGGTTCATGTCCCAGAGAGTTTCTGTTCTCACTTGAAGACTTGATGAATTGAGTGAGTGAAGAGAACGCAGAATAAAGAAAACTGAGTTTTATAGGATAGCAACTATACAGTTAAAAACATGAATAAAGAATAATATTTATTATAAATTTTGAATATGTATTTGGAAAGGAAATCCACATGACTCAACATGAAAATAACTCCTAATATGCTAGCCTGTATGTTGAATTAAAACTGAAACTTATGTAAGGTCTTGATTAGATGAGAGACTTATTAAAATTGTAATCCTCTGCTTTTTCTTGACTGTTGCTGGATTATTGGGGTTTTTTTTCCAAAGAGGAGGTCATGTAATTATTGTATATGCCTTTTCATTACCCCTTTGAGATTTCCTGGACATGAATAAATTATTATTATTTAAAATTTCACATCATTGACACATTACTTCTGAGGAATCATATCAGCTGTTCACCCACTTTGAATTCTGTCATTTGGGTTTTTTTAAATTACAAAAATCAGCATTTATACTGCATTATTATTTATCTATTTTTATATTTTAACCAGAGGAAAACAAATACATTTCCTGAAGTAAGAAAAAAACAGACTTATTAGTTTGATGAACCTAGCACTTCCTGAAGACCTCTTACAGATGATATAAATACAGGAAAATAAAACAGTATGAAAGACCCAACAAGACAGCATAATTTTATATAGTGTTGAAAAGCAAAGGCCTTCAAGCAGGGAAGGGTAAGATCACAATCTATAAATATTTTCAAGGCTTTCAAAATGAATGAAGGAAAGGAATTCATTTATATAGCTGGAAAGAATAATTCTCCCCACTGAAGGAATCACTGGATGAAATTCTATGGTCTGTTTTACTCATGAGGTCAGCCAAAAAGATTATCATAATGCCTTTCTGGCTTTAAGCCTGTAAATCACACTACTCAAGGATGGCAATTCAAAGAGACAATTATACCTAAGGAAAAAACAGATTAACTGACATATTAAAAAAAAAATCTTAACAGTAGAAGTCTGGATATCCATGTTTTTTATGATCCCTAGCCTCCCTCCTTATCTCCATCCTTCCCCTTTTTTCATGAAGAAAATAGAAATATCCAAAAATAAGTACTACTGTCATTCAACATTGGGAGTAACAYAGAATCTGATGATGTCCTAAGAACTAGAAAAAATTACAGCAACTCCCTTTTACGCCAGAGAGAGATTTGTTGTGTCACAGGCACCTTGTCATATCTATGTTATACTACATCATTTTTCAGGAGTCTTAATCAGTCCAGAGACTCCATAAGATTTCTCTACCAACAAAAAATACGTCTGGGCATACTGCATCCAAAGGAGTACCCTCATGTTTTTAAACGACATCATAACTTTTGTACTGCTAATCAAAAACAAATGTCTAAAACAGCATAGTGAGAACTGCTAAGCTGAAGTTGCAAACTTCTGCACTCTTTTCCACACCTACTTCTTCCTACTAAAATTCAAGTTGAAAGTAGATGCGTGTCCCACCTTCAGCAACTTAGAATTACAAACCATCAACAGAAGGTTAGATTAAGAGGTTAGCGAGTATGTTGTATGAGTAATACTGCAGAATGCAAAGGTCAGACTAGCTGACCCGAGGGACTTTTTTTCTCTGCTTCTAATATCTGTCATTCACTGACCTGCTATTCTTCCAAAGACACTTCAACGATTCTTACTTCTTTGCCTCCATACATGTAACCCAAAGGGAAAGCAGTGATGTGAGAGTCCAAAATATAAGGAGAAAATTCAGAAATATTGTACGTGTAGAAAGTGACAATATGTGTTTCAGATATAAATCAGGGGGCAGATTTACAAAAGTATGTATCTGCCGAAAATGCAAATATGTGCTTGCTGAGATTTACAAAAAACTAGGTAACTGGATACTACTGAAAATCTACATCTTAATGTCTGTAAATACCCTTGTAAATCCACCACTCAGAATTTGTTTTTTTCACTGTATAAAGAACTGAGCCTCTCTGGATGGTTTTCAGGTAAAATAAAGTGAAAATCTAATGGATGGGTGCATACATGCACATATAACACTTTTGATTTGAGGAAATAGCAATATAGTGGGATTATATAAATAATAGCTGTCCTTGAAGTATTATTTTCAGCTCATGGATGTAATTGTGACAGTTAAGCAAGGAAATAAAATGTTGGTCTTATGTACATATCACGCTTCACAATACCCACAGAAACACAGTCTAACTGATCTTAACACTTAGCAGTTTGCTGAAAGAGAAGAGAGGAGTGAGTTTGAGAGGGATGGAAAAGAACTCCAACACTCAATGCAGTTGTGCAATGTAACTCACAAATATGCTTCCTTCATCCTGAAAAGTACTGGTGTAGTGTAAAATACACCTGCTCAGTTTTCAAGTGTTGCACACCTTTGTCATTTTGTTGTCTCGGTCTTACAGCCTCATCTGAAGTACAAGGCAGTCATCTTTTTAGCTTTGTTTGAATACTTCATATATGAAGCAGAGGAAATAATTAGAGACAGGTCCATATCTACTCATTTTCAGCAGGGTAATCTTATGTTTACCAAGATACTTTTTAAAGGCTTGTTTTCAGGTTTCCTAAGAAACATTGTCTACCCTTTGCAGTTTCTTCTTAGCTCGATGTTCAGTCTGCATTTGCCCTTTCCTGCTGCCCTCACCAACTGCCGCTACCCTTTCCCTCAAAAAAAGAGCTTAGTGGATGAATTTTTGCCCAAGGAAATTGTATGTGCTTCCCTTTGGGTAACCTGCAATGCAGCGGGACACGCTGCAGCCTGTACTTTCTCTGCTAGAACAGATTGTTTTACTCTAATTCTTTTCCCTTTCTTCAAGTCATTCTACCCATATCAGGGAATAAAAATTGCTAGGAGGCATCTAGTTGGATATTTTGCTTTTGCCTGGCTGCTTGTAAAAGTCTGTTATCAATATGTGATACAGAAAATGTTCTTTAAGGTTACTAGGTGTTTTGCATAGTGGGATATAACACTTTATCATGTAAACTCAGTATTCTTTGAGACTTCAGTCTTTAAAAAACTGCTCAATTACTGCAAAACGTCATGTTATTTTGAGTTTAAATTTCTTTAGATGCCAAGAACTACACTTCTAGCTGGGAGCAAAATTGCTATAATTTGACCAGCACACATAAGTCCACTTAAAGATCAGTAACTAGGTTTCTTTCAGCTAAATTCTCTAAAAGGTGTCATCTCATACATGTTCCAAGAGCTTTCCTAACAAATGCTAACTCCAGACAAAATACAGCTATCAGTTTATTCAGGATTTTGTTTAAAACACAGCTGGGAATGTTATCAACTTTTACAAAATAATAACGTTGTAGAGATAGTTGTAAAGAGGTTGTTCAGAAAGGGGGAAAATGGCTCCACTGGTCCCTTGAGCCCGGGGGAAAAAGTCTTACAACCACATTTCTCGCTTTCCACGGTAAGGCTCGGTCTCTAGGTTATAGAGTTCACCTTTGTGAAAACACTGACAATCCCCTTCCCCGCTTGGCTGAAGCTGTACCAAAAAACAGATAAAAATTGCATGTATCATGGTGATGGAAAGAAATAAAAGGAAGACAGACAGAATGCAAGTTTCTGCAGTGTGATGTTTAGCATACTGATTGGTGGTGGAAGAATAAGAACTAAGGTCTCAAGGTACATTCCCCATGTAACATAAAACAGCTGTGCTAGGAGCAAGAATCAGAACAAAGGACTCTCTGCTCCAGCATAAACAAGATCTTAGCTTATAGAGCCCTGACTCTCCCTTTCTTGCTTTCCGCTGCAGCTTTCTTTTTCCAAAGTGCAAAGGTAACATATGACCTTGTTATCCTTCCCCACAGGTCCTGAGCTGAAAGCAAGTAAGCTGATCATGAGGATCAGACTTTATGAGACACAGATTAAAAATCAAAATGCTGCCAAATCAAAACAATGACCATCTCCTTTGTCCTGATATCTGTGAATATACAGTGTAAGTTAAACTGCATAGAATTACTGGTCACTGCAGCTGATCTTTATTTCCCCAAGTGGAAGATTCCAGCTTTGATTTTAATATTTTCCCTTGTGATTGAGTGGCCATAGATGACTTCTATCACACCTGCTGTGGCGGTCTCTTCCCCATCACTGAACAGGAAAACACCACCCAGCTGTCCCAGGGAGTGTGAACGCACTGTGTGGAGACATCTTTTATCATTGTCATTCTGCCACAACGTTATTTCCTGTATTATTTAAGTTCTGAGTGTATCAGGTCATCAGCTGTGCAGTCTTTTGTCAGAAAGTTGGCTTAAACTAATCAAATACAGAAGATTACAGCCTCAATATTAGGGAATATCAGTGCAGGGAATCTGCTCTGTGCCACCTGTTCTCCTACAACCACATAGCTCTGTAATACACTATTATCATTGCTAGTAGCAAGCCATAAGCTTTGTACTGAATTTGCATGGCCTCAGGACTGAAGTTTGCCAGGCCTGCTCTGTCTGAGCTTTCCTGACCTGCCTGCAGCTTTGTTTTACTTGGTTTAGCTGTAACACCAATATTTTTAATTGCCTATGGCTAATTTGTTTCACTAATGTTTATCTTTGTATGATACCACCATAGCAGCATAGAAAATACAAGGCTGACATGTAAACGTAGGTCTTAAGAGGTGAAGACAGAGGATGTGGTGTGGAGGACTACAGGCACACAATAACAAAAGATGGGGTACAAACTGGCTCTGGAGGTCCCACAGCTGTAAACAGCTCCTCAGCAGTCCGTTAAAGAAATGCAGACCTTGAGATGGCCAAAACTGAGCTTAGTGGTGACAAAGAGTACAAAGAAATACTATCTAAAGTACATAAAAGGTACCATATATAGTAAATTGTGATTAACATGGACCTGCAGACCAACAAAGAAAGAACCAAGATGTACAAGCATGTTAACTTTCATATAAAAAGATCCAAGTGCATTCTACAGTGAAGAAGAAGAAATCATCAACATGAGCGCCATATCCCTCTCAGTGAAGGACTCCAGGTGCTGACAACTCATTGTAACACTCCCCACTCTTCCCCACCAGAATGAAAATGCTGACATTAGGACCCAGAGGAGCAGAGGAAAGGAACAGGGGTAGAAACTGAGTGCATGTATAATAATTTTAACTGTCTTCTTATTTCTGCTTTTGCTGTAATAACTATATCTGGGCTAACAATGATTAGATTCTTAAATTTCAGTTATCTAACAATAAACTTTTGGTTTTTTATATATGTATGCATATGTATACCTCAGATGTGCTTCCTTTTTGCCCATTAAACAAGATTTTGAGTATAACATGCTGGGTTCTGAGAGTTTGGTTTTCAGTGGGAGCAGCTCCATGGGTTATACTAGATCTCTGCTGTGAAGGGTCTGGAAAGGAATTCAAGTAAAAGCCAGAAAACAAAACAAAATAAAAAAAATAATTTCCTACTGCATAAACACAAAATACAGATAAGTATTAAAATTCAGGCACACCATTCCAACACTACTGAATTTGCATGGCAGCTATTTCACTTGCTATACCTTATTAAGATCATTTCATTCTCTTTTCAGCAGATATTTAAGCTTTAAAAAATTCTGCAGTAAAGCAATGCCACCTAACCAGCTTAGCTTATTTAGCCGCACCAGAATATCCCTAACTGGATGGCAGTCCCACAAAATGTGTTTTTGATATAGAACCAAGAGGAACTGCAGTTCTGAGAATTCGTCTGCAAATGTCAATGATAATATAGTTGGAAATACTTTATTCTGGGCCTAATGTTCTAGCAAAGAAAATCCCCTCAAAAGTACTCTGGTAACATTTATGTCACAGCATGCGTGGCAGGGCTGATGGAATGAAACAATCCATGGACTAGTTTTATCCTGCTGGGCAAATTTTTATCACTGTGTGCTGAAATCCAAAAGTGATTAGCATACTAGAAAGACATGTGGTGCCATCCCTAGTTCTTTGTCAGAAAAGAGAAGCTTCATTTTAGGTAGGATTTCAAAAATTTTGGAACAAGGAAGGCTGATGAAAAGCCTTGCAGCAGTTAAGTCCAATGTCAGCCCTGAAACCAGTATGGGAGCCCCAGATTTCTCAGTCCCTGCTTACCAGAGGAGAGAAAAAGAACACAAATCACTGCTTTAAAAAAATTCACAATTGTAAAGAAAATAAGCCAATTTTTTTTTCTTATCTTTGCACCTTCTGTTGTCATTTGCATAAACATAAAGTGGTGTAAAATCACCCCAACGGCTGAGGAAAAAGAGAATTTTGAATTGTAGCCTTGATTACTGATTTTGAATAAAATCAAAGTACATGACTGTCTCCAGAGAAGAGGTCAAATGCTTCAAAAGCACGCACATACATTCAGATACATAGGGAGGTGCTACCTAAAACTTTAAGCCTGTAACTTAGGCCTCAGAGGAGTGCAGGTTCCTCATATAACCAGTGAAAAAAAAAAAAAAAACGGGTGCTTCTAAAGAGTGATTCAGAACATTTAAATTAAGCCTAGCCTTATTTGGGTACCTCGATCACCCGCTAGATGTATCCCTGTCCTCCATGGAGGACACGTGGAACTGAGGTGCCGAATGCAGACACCTTAACAGACTTCGACTGTAGGCACTGAAAATACTTCTCTCTTTCTGCCACCATAGTGTAAACACACATTCAGCCCACTCTGAATGAGAAGAAATTGCATGCAGCACTTGCACTTTTTTGCCCTTTAACCACACGAGCTGGAGACGGAAAATGCTTATACATGCCCATTTTATAATATTTAATGAATGTTTAGCTGTTTCAAGCAGTGGAAGTGTATTATTTCCTTTGAAAGTTGTTTTACAACATAAAGGTTCTTGCAAAAAAGGAGATTTTCATCTCTGTTTTCCTTGTTTAACGTAATTGCGAAAGATATTCCTTTCTATCATGAAAAATAATTCCAGCAATTTCTGTTGTGCTTATGAGCCTACATTTTCAGAAATATATTTGCATGTACTCAATCATTTGTATCAGTTAGCATTTAGAAAATCTCAGGTTTTTATAATTTTTCTCATAAATCAGTTCCTTCTACCCACCAAACAAGCCTGTTTCTTTTCTTTCACCCCTCCTAATATAAGATAGCCTTTTTCTTCTGTTATGGCATGTCCATCACTTACCATTTGCTCAAAACACAGTGTTGCTATGAGCATTGCTTGGATTCCTCCCCCTTTAGTTTTCTTATATAAAGAAAAGTTGATTGCCTGTAAAATGGAGGAGTATCTGTAAGCTGGAGTAGGCTATACATGGTGTAGTGACTGGTTATAGTCAGTTTCTCATAAAGCCTTTCTGTGCTACCTTTTACAAATCATACCATATCTACATAATCAGGTGAAAATCCTCTCAGTAGAGTAAAACAAAGTGCAAGAATCAGCTTTGCCCCTAATACTCACTTTAAGCCACCTCCCCCTACCTCAGCTACCTTTACATGCAAGTTCACGTTAACCTCCAGGTCTCCTGCTCCACACTGGGAGCACTGGTTATCTTCCAAACGTTCAGGGTTTGCATAGCTAGTGTAATAGTTCCCCTTCACCTTTTATCCTATAGGAGAAGGCACTGATCCAGTTTACATTTAATTTCTCTCCCTAATGAATGCTATTCATAAAGGTATGCCTATGCTACTCAGCTAAGTACTAATATGTAACATAAAGGGTACATCATGACCGCAATCTACTGTTAGAGGGTACCAGATGGACAGCATATCAAGAATTACATTTAAGGATAGTACACAAAATCCTACATTCCCAGAGAAATGTTCTTATATTGTTACCAGTGTCAGTATATCCAGGATATTAATTTAGCCTTCTTTTTCATCATTCCATCGTTATGTTATGGATGATCAAATGCCTGCAGTATGATACTGCATGAAATGATGCAGATTCATTTAAAGCAATATGGTGAGATTACTGACACAATTATTTCCAACACAGGATAGGAATATTCTTTTCTCTGCTGCTAATATTTGCTTCTCAAAAAAATCCAGGTCCTTTATCAGCTCAGAGTTTTCACATAACTGAAATTAGCAGCATTAATCTTTTCTTCTGCAATAAAAAAAGTGTATAAAAATTACACAGCAATAGCCTTAATACCATCCATTTTCCAATTCAAATGCTAAACTGGACTCTCACACTGCTGCTTGGACACATTACTCTAGCGTGGCAGATTTGTCACTATAGCAGGAAAATGCTTTTCTTTTGTGCCTTGACTCCTTTTTAAGTCAGCTGAAGATCGTGTTATTTCTTCCCATTTTAAACACTGAAAAGAAAAAAAGGGAAATGTGGGGTATGGGGAAAACAGCCATTTTCTTTTTTCTAAAGAGCATTAAAAGATTAGCAGCACATAGGAGGAAAAGCACAATGATGCTGTAAAATAACCCAGTGTCCTGTATTTAAAAATGTAAAAGAGTAATACAAATTCATTCCATTAGGTTAACTTGCTTTTCTTTTCACAGATACCGGCAGCCAGGATTTGCATAAAGTAGAACTTCAGTTTTGCTTTGCCATATTCTGACATTCTGAGCCTAACAAAGGCTGCCTGCGATTTCCAGGTCTTTTTGCCCTTCAAGTAAACTGTAATAAGCAAAGGGAAGATGTACACAAGGGCCCCTGCATTAAAACACTACTCTTCCTGTGACAGGAGGAGATTGCCATCTACTGGTCTCTGGCCTCTACACGAAGTCAGGCAAAGGGTATTGAGTGAGGATCTCTGCAGTGACTTTCTTTAAAGCAGATGATATTTTTCTTCTCCCCGTTCTTCATAAGCATATTCAAATCATGGATTTGCATAAATAAGCATTTATTTGAAAATAAAGCTAGGCTATGTGGTCACCTGTTCCAATCCAGCTGTGCAGGGAGCTGATGTGATAGATGGCAAGTAGCATCCGTACGATGTAAAGTTCTGCCGTTTCAAAGATAAGGCTAAATGACAGCGATATATTATAGAGATTCTGATGCATGTATGGACCACATCATACATATCTGCCGAAATGTGATTCTTCTGAATGGCACGAGAGTGCTGTTTTGTCAGAAAAGTGTAAGCTGGGAAGCAGGACTGTGCAGACAGCCTGAGGACGCGCTGTGTCTGCGTGGCAGGGCGTGGAAGTCTTGCAAGTTTCTGCATCGCTTTGGTATCCTCACTACAGCAGTGCAGCTTTTGGCACAGTGTCATGCGTGCTGCAGAATACACTCAGCCCTGCCACTGCGGCTGCCAGGTAACCTCCCATTCTTGGGCAGCAATGCATAAAAATACCCATGACATCATGCTTCTGCACAAGATATTCCTGCTCACGACTGCTCAGCTCACCCCTCTTTTGGGCATTGTGACTTCCTTGCAATGCTGACAGAAAAGGCATGGATGCCCATTCACTGTCTAGTAGGTTAAATTGCCCATGTAAATGAGGACAGTGCTAAAATACTGCACTGCGAACAGAAGCAGCTGACACAGGCACATACTCCATCTCACTAGCTCTGCTCAGGGCCGCTGACCTCTCACAGGGTAGACAGACAGTACAGCAGCACTTAAATTGCGACATGGCAATTGCCCACTGGATATTTTTCAGAGTCCTGGGAGAGAAGTGCACAGCAGTATTGTGGACCTGCTTCGTTCCCTGCAGAGCTGCACATAGGCTGCACAAACACAGGCAAACATACATGCTGCCCTGTGCTGACGCATCACACTTTTCTAACTGTCAATTTTCTAGTCCGATAGAAAAAAGGCTTGAGACAGCATAGAAGGCTTTTAAACAGGAATATAGGAGTAGTGTAGGTATAGATGGCTACACTGGAAACATGGAAAAATATTTTGTGTGATAAGAGTCTAAGGGAGCAGGGCACATGAATGGCTCTACCCACACAGCAGCATTTGACTGTATTCTGTAGCATTACCAATAAATACACGAGTCTTGAAACGCCTAATACTCGGGAGTAGCCCATTACTCCAAGGTGCCCGAGAGCTTAACTTGGCACGCCCTGCCACCCAGCCTGCCGTCCTGGTTACCTGTGATCTCAGTGAAGCAGCTGCTGGGCAGAGAAGCAGGCTGAGAAAAACCAGCAATGATTTCTTGACCATTCTGGTAGTTAATTTAGATGTAAGGCAGTTAATCACTAAACGCAGCACTCTCTGCATTACATTTCAGTTGCATAGGAGCATAAGCCTAAATAGCATCAATACCCACGGGTGTGTGTGCGCGGACGTGTGCATCTGTATAGCTTGGAATTTCTGGTTTGGTATTTGTTTTCTAACTAGAGCAGTACCTTTTGAGAGGGCAGACTCTCCAGAAGCAGGCATTTCCTTGCAAAAGTTAAAGGAAATATTTCACTGATATGAAAAATGTTTTGAGTAATTATTTTGCTTTTCAACCACTGAGGAAAAAATCCAAGAAACTGTAATCCTGTTTTAAATGAAATTTCGATCCAGCTTCTATGACAGCTATGCTGCCTTCTCTTCCTTAATGTATTGTTCAAAATTCTTAATGCTACAGTGCACTGGAATTCATGTTTGCAGTCGTTTCTCTATAACTATTCCATCTCTTTCCTAATCAGTATGCTGGATGACTGCATATTTAGTACATATTCCTTAGACTGATTCCTTCCTCCCAGATGAATTGTTTAACATTTTTCTACATTAAACTGCATTTGCTACCTGGTAGTTTGCTTACTTAAATGATCCAGAATCTTCTGTTGTTTGGTTTGTTTTTTACCACCTGTTTTATTTCTTTTAGCAAACAAAGAATACATAAATAAATGTAATAAAAACAACAATAAATATTACAAAATTCAGTTTTTAAAAAGGTTTCCAACAGCTTCTGTTTGTTATCCATTCTTTTCCCTAGGATAAGATCAGAATGCTGGTTTTCATTAGAAACAAAAATGAACACTTCGAATTAAATGTGTCTGTAATAATTTCAAAGGCAATTCTGAAATAATGCAGTCAGCTATAAATTCAGTGAGTGAATGTATATCTCTTGGTTTCGTAAGCATACATTTACAATCTATAAATAAAGAGTAAGATCATCAAGGACCCATCTTTATGCAAATGATTTATAGTTTTAGAACTTGCTTAGAAGAGCAATGTAGCATTATTTTCAAACTGTGCATCTGACCAGAACTTACGTATTACAGTGCAATGCCTTTATGACCAAACAGATACAGACACGATAAATGTAAGTCCTGCCCTATGTTGATCCCGTATGAGGTATATTTAAAACATGCTTTCACAGACATTTTTATTCTAGATGAAAGCAATTTATATTGTGGTACCTATTATCTGATTAGGCTGAGATTTTATTAACCCATCTAATGCACTGCTCCTCTATCTGACTTGCAGTTGCAGCAGTGCAAGTCTTGTTTCCACTACCCTCTCAATTTGTAACAATAAGGAAACTTTCTTTTACTTAGAATTTATTAAAGGGCAGAAATAGAGAAAATTCTCTCTGCAACAGTCGTCCAACAAATTAAGTAGTAAATTTCTTTGTGGAACATGTATAGCTCCACTAACCAGTCCAAGACCTCTTGCTGCCCTATTTTCAAATAGCCCTCCAAATTTGTGTTCACCTGATTGTGTTGCAGCTTTTTTCAAGGTGGGTAACATTCACTTCCGTGCACCAAAGGGGTTATTGGCCTTCTTAAGACTTAATACAAATATTACACGAACACTATTCTGTTCTTTCCCATGGCCCTAAAAAGCCTGGAGCGTGTTTTAATGACCCAATTTCCATCGTGCCTTTACAAAGGTGTCTGGTTTTCTTTGAATCTTGCTGTTTTGATTTCTTATCACAAAGCCTTCCCTATGGACATGTTATCACTGGCAAGTGTTGCAGGATGGAGCAGGTTGTAATTTCTTACATTTATGCTCCCTGCTTTAATCAGAATGGTATTTATATAAACCCCTCCTGCTAGAATTTATCCTGCCGTTCTAGAGCTCTCAGATCTATAGGCTGAATCACCCTGAATACATGTGTGCTACACGTTCCCTTTCCTCCTGCGCAGCCTTGCAGAAAGATCACAGTATGAATCTCTGTGGTCAGTGTAACCGGAGGGGACCCCACTGTGCACAGAAGCCCAACCACACATGACCTTTCCTTTATACTGCAGTCCAGTAGTTGAGCAGTTTGCAGGTTGCTGCTGCCCAGTTAGCTGCATTTTTCAGTTTGTGCTAGTTCACAGTGGCGTTGCTAGATGCCCCTCTCTGACCATCGTCAGGCTTTTCTGAGATGTTACCTAGCAATGTATACTGCAGCTCCTATTACTGCAGTGTCTCAATATTTACTGGCTTTATCCCCACACTTCTGTAAGACCGGAAAATAAAAGGGGAACAGTGTGGGCACAAAGAGAGAAATAATTGCGCTGCCACACAGAGGTCTCGGGCAGAACAAGGCAGGGGGCCAGGTGTCCAGCATTTTAAACCAGCATCCATCTCACTTCATCCTGTTTCTCAGCACTGTTTGCAGCACAAATCATGTAGTTCTACAAAGGACACATGAGGATTAGAAAAACAGAGGGAAATATATGTGTCTGTGTGAATGGCATGGAGATTAGGAGCTGACTTGCATCTGAAGGGACAGAGTTTCAGCTGGTATAAACGGGCCTGATTTTATTGACATCAGTGAAGCTACATTATTTACACCAGCTTAGGATCTAGCTCAGAGGCTTCAACAACTGAACATTTCCAGCCAAATAAAAAGGAGGCTGCCAGGACACTTGTTTATGGCTTACAAATAATGAGCAGGATCCCACAAGGATCTAGGTAGCAATTTGTTAAGCCGTGAGGGCAAGACCTAGGGGCAAATCTGGGGCTGAAAAGCATTTCCATCCAAAGACTGCTACCACACCAAATAAGCTACCTAGCAACACAAACAGACTCCCTGGTGCTAATGAATTTAAACATAGCATAGATACATTACCACCTATGGCTCCTTCCCTCCAAATCACCCAGATGAGCTCCAACTCAATAAAATAAAGACAACAAATGTTTCTGAATCCGAAGCTGTATCCAGTGTTCAGTGTTGTATCATTTTTACCCTGAAGTTCATTGCAAACTGTGCCTACTGACTCACACAATTTCTTTCTCTCAGAACAGGATCCTCTTGTCAGTCTTTTCACCTCGCTCCTGCTCTGCTCTGCATCACCAGCTTTGACATGCAGTAGCATGTTGATAGAAAGAGAGAAAAAGGAGGAGACCTAACAAGAAATCATTTCTCTTTTGACCTGAGATTGTAAAACTTAGGGAGCATTCTGGCACTGTGTAAGGTTAATATTACAGCAAATAGCATATCACAGCAGCAAGTATAAAGCACTATCTTTTTTTCTGTCTGTGCACTGAGTGGGCTGAGAGTTTTTATTTCATACTTCATTTACACCTTGCTGAGTGATGCCATAGAAATGGCAGAAGTTTCATCTCCTCCCACTTCTGCAGCAGCACAATACGTGTAACAGCAGCAGCTCCCACACTGCTCACTGGAAGCTCGGGCCAGATGCCGATCACAGGTTCATATCTACTTTTCCTGCATGACATTCTGAGATGCTAGAAAACATCTTTTATTTTCTTATTAAAGCTTGTTGCAGAACTAACAGCTGACTGAAAAGCAGCTTGAGAATTTTAATCATGTAAACTGAAAACACTGAGGTTTTCCCCAAAAGCTCTTCATAAGGAAAAATGGGAGAGCAAATTCACATAAAATCTGTTTAGGAAAATGCTGAAATGAAGAGGACAAGCATTTGGATGTAAGACAGAGAGTCTCAAGCGAACAGAAAGGGGTAAAGTTGTATATCCTTTGTTTATCTGTATCATTTCACTGAAAATGTGGCAAATTCATCTGAAAATCTAGAAACTCTCCAGAGCACCCAGAGAAAACTCATGCTAAACAAGGTCAGAGGACTGTTAAGAACAGCCAGTGCCACTCACAAGAAGTAAACATAGAGGACTCAAGTCCTGAGCAAGCCCAAGAGTTCTGCAAGGTGCTCAAGGCCATCACTTTGGTTGACAACTTCAAAGGCAGCCCATAAATCAAACAGAGGTAATGAAAGGACACAGCTCTTAGGCCGAACTGTTCTTCAGTCTGAAACCTTCAGAAAGCAGGCAAGGTGGCCTACGAGGTTAGTAATGAGCTCAGAACTCTTTTCGTTTGAGATAATCAGTTCAAAACTGGTTGATGTTGGTAGTGACTGAGTACTGCTACTTCTGCCAGCTCCAAGGTGTTCCAGATTTGCTCATGGTCCAGTTTGTCCATCAGTACAGATGCATTTCTCACAAGTTACCAGAGCAAACTTCGTTAATTAACACTCAACTAGCAGTTGCACTGAAATGACCAAGAGCTGAAGCTGCATATTATTTGAATAACTCTTACTCTCATATCCTGCCTATGTGAAATATTTTTCAGCAAAACTTTCACACTACCATTCTACTGTGGCAGAGGGGAGCATAACAGGACCACCATTTCAAACATGTATGTCAGTGAACCTTGTCTGTTATGAACAGGAGGGCTGACATATCGGTCTGTGTACATTACAGTGAAATGGTGTTTGTAGAGATAAACAACAGAGATAGAAGCTCTGTGAACACTTGAGGGATTCTAAAAAAATGTGACTGTCATGAATAGAATGACAATAAAAATCTCAGTGTTTGCATGAGTGGACTATCTATCCACGTAAAAAGTATTCTGTAGGTAAAATTGTTGCATTTCAGTTAGATATATTTTTTCTTTTAAACTTCTATTTATTCTAAATTCACAAAAAAAAGAAGTAGTGTTTTGAATTAAAAACCCTAAAACTCCCTCAATTAAAAAATGGCAGGTATTTTGACTAAAAACTTTTTTCTAACAATTCCTTATATTCCGAAATTCTTCAAAACTGGACATTAAGTTCTGATTTCAACAAATAGTAATTTGAGGCAAAAAAAATACAACTGTTTGTCAAAATATTACCAGCTCAGTATAGATATTAGCCACATAAGTAAACTTTGTTGCCCTTCCAAATTATAGTTGAAGTATATTTGCAAGATATTGCAAATGATTGTATCTAGTAAACAACAGAATGAAGAAGGTACAGAGAATTTGTTACCAGGCAAACATGCTGCAGATTTAGGAGTCCTACATCCTAAAGGAGCCCTAAGTTTAGCTTTCAGAACAAAGCATTTCAAAGACTAATGACTCCACCACATTCGTATCACTATTTTTTCAGAATATAACTATATAGTTTGTCTGTAGCCTTCTTTCTTGCAGAGCGTCAGGACCCACACATGCACAGCAATACTCCCACCCTCAGCATGCTGCAGGGGCAGCCACGTTTCTTTCATGTCTGCAGTAGGAAGTATCTTATGGATCTCATCACTGTGGTCCAAAAAAGCCCAAGAGCTGCTTTGATATAGAGAGCTTGGGTCTCTTGCCTGTAAAAGAGCCCTGCTGCACTTTAAGCCACGTGCATGAAAATGCCCTGAAACTTGAACTGCCTAAATCAAAGCCAGACAGCTGACAAATCTAGCACAGAACCAGCAAAAGTGGATTGCATATTAGTGAAAATTTGAGAGGCTGATATGTCCACGTCTGGATTAGTCCAGCTCTAAAGCCTAAAAAGAGTCATCAGAATTCCCAGGGCTGCAAACAGAGAAATCCTATCGACACATATCCCATGGATTCGGAAGCAGAAGCTGCTACTCAGATAACAGGGCCTTTGCCTCCGGGACAGTTAGGGATTCCACGTCACTCACTCAACTCATTGCCTCACCAAATCCCACCTGCAGTGGCTCTCACGTGACCACGCAGAACATCTGACAACTAAAGAAGCAACTACCCTGTAAGAGTAAATGGCAGCTGGTCATGTTCCCACTGCCAGAACAGTCTGGGAAAGGAATTGCACAGAAACTCACCAGATAGAAGAACTCAAGGAGGCATCAGATGAGGAGGCTGGCAAGGACAGTAAACTTAGGCCACTAAGTGAATCAAAACAGAAAAACACATGTAAAGTGGTAAAGGGAAAAATATCTATGGGAACACCATAAAACATTTAAATGGTTAGCTGATGTGGAAAATCACTCTTATACTCCCATGACTCTTCAGTCTTTATGGAAATATTAATCACAGCATGCCTTTTGGAGTTTGATATTTTTATGCAAAAAGAGTTCACAGAAACCTTGGAAAATAGAGGCTTAAGCATCCTGAATTAGATGTCCTGTAACTCTGTCAGATGCTAAGGGCATAGTCAAATGCAGAGTTGAATGGCCAGAGGTTTAGGCTACTGAATTTACCCAAAAATTGAAAGTGAGCATGCCAAAGTTGCTTTAACTTTCAAAACCTCCCATATCCACTAGCTGTAAAGAAGAACTTGACTTTTTGGACATTTTCACACTACTGCAAAAGCATTTGGAAAGGTATTCATTGATACTCTTGATGTTCCAAGATCCAAAGCCTTCCAGAACTATTCTCCTTTCTCCTTTCAACATGAGATCAATGGGAACATAGAGGATAGGTTTACCTTACAACACATACTAACATTAACAGCCACCAATTAATTTATTAGGCAAGGTGGCAGGGAAGGATGCTGCAAAGTTACTTGAAGGGCTGATACGATTTGAAAAATTAAGAGCAAATACCTTGGGCAAAAGGGATCAGCTGAATTAGAAGTTATCACAACATGTGAGCTTTGACATCAGTTCCAATGTTTGGCCTTCTGATTTATTCCATTTGTAATCCCTTTTGGTCTTCCTATGTGTTTGTACCTTTTCCGCCATAAATGATCTTTATCCAATTCCAAATAAAAGTAAAAAGCGGAAGTAGCAAAACTCTGCTTAACTCCAACTAATTTGGGGAGCATGGGAAACATCCAATTTTCATGTGTTCTTTCCTAAATTAAGCTCAGTGATAAGGCAAGGAATACATTGTAAATGGACTGAAACACAAAGGTCTTTTTAGTCGCAGAGTGGAGAATGATACAAATGTGCTTCCTGTGCCCTCAAAATCCATTGAAAGTGTCATAGAAAAATAAAGAACTGTATGGAGAGGCTGAAATGACACAATAATATCTAAGAACTGTGCAAATGTAGATGCTCTGTGCTCTCGAAGAATGTTGCTGTTTACAGATTCTCCCGGTAATGTCTTCTGTCTTGCATTTGTGACATTCTCATATCCTTAATGTGTATAAGCATGAAAACAAAAGAAATATACAGCACAGGAAACATCATTGTATAATTGCACGTACAGCTGACTTAAAAAAAAAAAAAAAAAGAAAACCTTGACAGAAATAGGCATTTTCCCATGAAAATCTTCAGTTTATTCCAAAGCCATTTTTGTCATCAATAGCAACAAAGTTTCAACAAGATGTATTGAACAGCTAGTTTTGTCTTAGCTCATCATCACCTCTTCCCACACCCAGGAACAGCCAGCAATGGATGGGAAGGAGATCTGAAGTTATGATGTTACCATCTGTGCCAGAAAAAATTGTTTGGGAATGTATTAACCAGAATTGCAAAAGCTGTAAATGACTTGTAGGCTTATAATTTCTCTGTAGTATTTCATAATTTTGAAATTAAAAGCACGTACTTAAAAAAAAAAGGTGCACATACTCGCTGAATGGCACATACACGCACAAGTAGATAGTTCTTGTTTCTCCAGACTTATTCTTCCTGTTAACACATTTGAAGTCAGAAAATACAGAAAGAGTAACAATGCAGTAAAACTAGCATTATGACCTGCATTATATTTACAAAAGAATAGCATGTCTACAGTTTTTGCAAATCAATGACTTTCTTATAAGGAAAAGTGTCTTTTTCCTATATAAAGTGTCTTTTTATCTCAAAAGAGATACTCATTACTTCCATGGCGTAAATGACTTAAAAACACAACTAGATCCCTGGACTACAGTTCTGAGGTCACTGGCATAAAACATTTCTTCCATCTTCCTAACAATAATTTTCTGAAAGCTATTACTAAAATGAGAACAATTAGATAACAGTTTTAAAGCATTTGTATGTAACAAAACTGCTTATCAGTGTCTAGACACTGTCCTCCACAAAATTCATGGATCCACATGTTGCCTCCAAAAGCTGGGTTTAGCCTTTGGATCTTTGATTTAGCTGACAGATGTGCATAATCTCAAACCATTGGTTAGCTGCCTCATAGCTAAATAGCTCTTCAGATATGTGTGCCAAAACTATTCCAGCTGAGGGAGCAAATTCAGTTCATTAAATTTCCTCCAGATCTGGATGTTTTAAGTGGTAGCTTAGTAAGGATAAAAACTCTTCCTCTAGTCCAACTTTATTCCTCTTGCTTGATCCAGAATTTGGTTCTATTTTGTTCCAGGGGTCACCAATGTCACAAATGTTTGCGTTCGGGCTTACAACTCTGAGGGCTCTGTTTATAAGAATCTAAAATAGAGTTTAGCCCATAATATTTACCTTTTCTTGTTGGAACAACTGTTAGGCTGGATAAATAACAATTTTGAAGTAATATAATCAATGAAGTATAACAGAGTAAATGATGCAAAGCAACAGTTATATGGAAGAGCCACGTAGTGGGAGATGACAAGGTATTTTGTTCTATGACAATCAGATTATAATAACTCTGAAGATTGTAAAGGTTTATTTTGTTCCCTGCTCAGGTTCACATTTCAAAAACATAAACTCACATAGAAGACTGTTTGTGCATGAAAGCAAATTTTGTACATGATTATGCTCACATCAAAAAATAATTAACATCAAGCGCTCCCCTTGTCAGATATTGAAGTGCTGCTTAAAATTAGAAGTCAGAAACCTGGAAAAGGTTTCTTTTTTGAGGCAATGATTTTTACATTAAATCTAAGAAAACTAATGTTTATAAATAAATAAAATTTCAGTTGTAACACAGAGGCTTGATCTTCACTATTGAGGACTGAAGTAATATTAACAGCAGATTAAATTTCTCAATAGGTGACTAGGCTTATGATTAAACTTCTTTTGCTTTTGGTTAAGACTTCCAGTGCTGGCATATGCAACAAGCATGTTCCATGAAATTAAATGCTTCCAGTTCATCTGCTCCTTTGCCCCAGAGAGGGAAGACCCTCTTGCACCATTTGCTTCTGGGGCAGCAGCCCCAGCACAGGTTTTGACTGAGCGCACCAGTGGGTGGCCTGGCCCCACTCCACTCTCTCACCTTGCAGACGTAGCCCGGCTTCTTGTGGCAAAGGCGTAAGAGCGAGCCAGGTGGCACACAGGGGAGTGATCTKGGTGGGGTGGGGGACAAGATAGTTCATTACCTGCTGTTGCAAAGAAGGCTGAAGGCTGCTTGTGGTGAAGGCAGCTGGGGACTGGCTCCTACCGCAACCTCAAAAGAGGTGCAGGGAGAGGCCCTCCAGCTGCAGCTCCTGCTCCTGCTGCAGGGCCCAAGGCAGGAGGGGTGGCTATGCTGGTGCACACACCCCAGATTAGGTGCCCAGTTCACTGGCATTGCCCCAGGGCACTCGAAAGAAGCTTAAGGGGAAACAAAGAGAGAATGAGAATCTAATCAGCAATGGCTGAGACTGAACACATATGGGATCTGAACAAAAAGCTGCCTTTTCATATAAACATCCTAACTTCAATTCAGCAGATGGGTACAGCTTCTTCACAAGCCTGATGGGGGGGGATCTAATTATTGTTGATAACCCCATCTCTGGGGCAGCAGAGAGCAGGCTTCTTGCCACCCCTGCAAATTACCACCTATAGACTTCTCTCCATGGCTCAGGGAAAATTCAAGGAATTATTTTGTCTCTGTCCCACAAGCCAGGGCACTCAACGCGAGTCTTTGGAATTTGTGACTGCTGAATTCAGGAAATCTTGTTCCAGCAATTAGAGATATTATTATAATAAGGAAACAAAAATGCCTTTCCTGTGGTGGCATGGTTCTGATTAAGGTCTTCCCTCCAAAACCTTTCCCTACTTCCATATGCTTTCTATCATGCAGATGCACTCATTAAAAAAGCACATTCAAAAATCAGAATTTTGTAAATCTCTGAAACAAATCCAGCCCTACAGAGTCTCCTCTACTCTGCTGCCAGCTCAACAACAACTAAAAGTGAGTCTACTCATCAGTGGTGGACCCAGGGTAGAACAGACCTCCCACTATAAGCAGAGTCTTGAAATAAATGTTTACCATTTAAAGAGAGAAAATAAATTACTTCAAAATGTTTTTCACCAGACAGGCTCAGTGTGTCATCCAACTCGTACAAAAATGGATGTTTCTACACAATTACTTGTACTCTGGACTCAACTGCTTCATCTAATAATCGATGCCTCCCACTCGCACACGTTTGCATAAGTTCCTTAGCCTCTTCTGCTAGTTAGATTGTAAAAATTACGTGTGTGAATATGTAGGAGTAGACATACACATATACATCCAGGACAATAATGTTTATTCAGAATAAATGATTTGGCCCTAAAGGAAATGAATTAGCTGGGTGGATAATTCATAATTCAAATACCTCTAGAACCCCTGAGAAAAACATCAGAGATAATACATGTGAGTGAAATGCCTTTTTTCAAGCATTATTTCTCAAAACTCATACAGCCTGCTTAACTAGAAAAGAATAAAATGTCTCAGCCATATTTCACTTAATCCACTGAAAAGGCTCATACGATAAAAAGCAGTGGTTTTATTTTCCAAGCAGCTCCACAGACAAGTACCTTAGTCTCATTTTGGAAAGTCACATCTAAAAAATCCAAGATCTGGAAATATGAGGGCACGGAAGGCGTTTTCATAACAATCGCTTTTCCTTACATTCATCCTTGATATGACTTTCATTTACACCAGTATATTAACCCCTCAATGAGATATTTCTCCCTCTGAATTCAGATACTGAAACATTATATAAGCACTCACCCTGTTTCCAGAGCACAGGTAAACAGCTTGCTTGTAGACACAGTCCATTTAAAACAGAGCTGAAAGTGCCAAGTGAAATTACTAAATTCGTGTTCCACAAGTTTCACATTCAAAGAACACAATTAGTCAACAGCCACCATTAAGACAAATGCATAAAACTAATGATTTTAATTTAGTTTTGCCCATTGGTCTTATTTATCACTATTACTGAATATTTTATAATGTAAAAGCAGCAAGTGTGCCAGGCATTGTGTAAATATTGTGCAGATATATTAATTAGCAGCCAGCCTCTACCCTGAACAGTATCTATATGCTGCAACAGACAAGGCAGACAAAAGGCAGAATCAATGCAAGAGCACGAGGTGAGGAAATGGTGCTTGAAGGTTAAATTTCCCGATACAGGAATGCTACTTCAGGAACTGAACTCAGCACCTTCATCCCTATTGATGATTACCAAACTGTTTTCACTGAGGATTTATCTCCACGCTTTCAGAGACCGTGATATGGCAAAGCATTCATTCAAAGACAAATCACGTTTGCTATTGCACCGGGGTGAATCATCAGGCCTGACGAGGAGGCTGATGAGAACTTAGTCCACTCACTGCCATACTCACTCACACAGTCATCCTCTGACATCAGTTTCAGCACTTAGATTTTGGCATGGTTGAAGTTAGACCTGTGAGATTGAAAGGTTTCAGGTTTTGCAATTGTCCCAAAAGGGACCACAAGGCAGAAGTGAAGCTGGCTGAATTCTGGAGGAGTGCTTTCATACTTGGGGTCCGGAAGGAAAGGTGTACGCTCCTGCAGACCCTGCTGACGGTATTACCGCTTGCTCCTCTCGCTGGGAACGCAGTGCCCTTGGGGGGGCCACCGGAGCGCGCCTGCCCCGCGGCGCCTGGCGGCGGCGGCGCTCGGCACCGCCGGGGGCGGCCGTCGGCGGGTCACAGAGCCAAAACCGGCGGGTTTGTTTCTCTGCATCCTCCCTCCCTCCACCTACACCAAATACCTGTTGGCACGGTCCGTATTTTGCCTCAGCTAAACAGTGGCAAAATACTATTCATCCAGCAAAAGAAAAATATATTTTTTAATCTTGTTTCCGCTCCTCGGTGCCTGAATTTTGGAAGTGCCGGAGGGAGGGGTGCAGCGAGCCCTTCGGGGCCGGGGCCGGGGCCGGGGCCGGGGCCGCCACCCGCGGCCGGGGCCGGCACCCGCGGCCGGGCGCGGTACGAGGGGTCACAGCGCCATCTCGTGGCCGCCGGGGAGACTGCAGACTGCGCCCCGCGCGGGTGGACACGGCCCCGCGTGCCGCGGGGAGGGAGCGCGTAGAAAGTACCGCTCCCCTTGCAAACTGTATTTCAGAGCTGAACTTGAGAGTTGGGGGATTTTTAATCCAAGTTGTCCTGCGAAACCTCTTTGTGAGACTTTAAATGCTAAGACTGTACTTATAAAAATGTATGCACAATATGTAATTCTAAAGTTCCTGGGGTTTTTTCCTCCATTTCTGATTAAACCTATTCTATTTTCCGGGTTTTTTTTTAATTTATTTTTAGCTATGTTGTAATTTTATGAATATATTTTGTTGTTCTATTCTAAGAAAAGGCAAGATTTTTAGTTTTATGTATGTGAAGCCAACATACGCTAAGCTATAAAACACATACAGATGAAAAACACCGGTTTGTGTTGTCAAAAAAGTTTCCTTTGTCTTTGATGGTAAAATGTTTCTGAATTATAAAAGCTGTTTGTAATTTTTATCAAGCAATGTGTATCTTAATTTTCAAACTAAAATTTAATACCAACAAGTAGCTAAGATTAGGATTATATACCAGCAACAATTAATCACCTTGTGACTATGCTTTTGTAATGGATCAGCAAGGAGATACGGGCCTGGAACAAGGAGAAGAGTCACAGCTTGAATGCTAGGCAGTTGCTTGGGTATAAGGGTAACACAGTAAGGCCACTTTCAATGGGGACTGGAGCATGTTTTATGCACCACAAGATATATCTTCAAGGTGCAGTCTTTGCTGATTATGTCACCTTAGGCTTCTTTATAGTTTGTGAGTTCAGAAGATGTGGGTTCCTGCCAGTGAACCTGGTTTTGATTACTACACGCTCATATGCAAACAGAGTAGACATGGCTGAGTCAGGACAAAGCAGAAGCAGAGGCCTGAAGTGTCCAGTGTAACTTCTCCCCATTATAGCCCTTCTGCTATGGAGAGTGCCCCAGGCCCAGCCTTACTTCAGGGAATATAGTTCTTGATAGAGGAGGGGCTGCAAGACCAATTTGCTTAAAGCACCGAAGATGCAGACAAGGTAGGGCAGGGCACCAGGCTCTAGTTCATCCTCAGCACCATGGGCCACACTGCTGGCTGGTGGGAAAGAATTAAATTCACACAAGCATCATGTAATCTTGCTTTTAGTGTCCTCAAAGCATCATTTTCTTCAAGAAATATTGTTAAACTTCCACTTGACAGAAAACTAGGAAAAATTGTGGTACCTGTTTATCTGAACCAACAGTGCCGTTGGCAGGCTGGTAGGTTTCCAGCTCCTCAGGAGGTACCCAGCCTACTAATGACCTGCACAAAGACCCGCTCAGTGACTTGCCAGAGCAGTTCTTTTGCTGCCCAATAGCCATGCTCATTCAAGATCAGTCAGCAGGAAAAAAAGGTTGGCTGTCTTTGAGGAAATGATAAAATATAAGGAGCTGGAGGTTTTGGTAAAGCATTGAAGGGTTCACATGGAAGGAAAAAAAAAAAAGCTTTGACTCAGAACTTCCCTGCATGTTCCCTAGGTGATGAACCCTGGCATATTTGAAATGACTAACCCCTGAGCACCAGGAGCACCTACTATCTCAGAGACAGATTTGTTAAATTCCCCAGACAACAAGCATGGAGGTGTACATAACTGCTAACGAGATGGACAAACTGGACTCAGCGTGGGAAGGGAGGCAGCCCGGAGTGTACCAGCTGTATAATCACAGGACTGCAAAAAAGAAAATGTGGCCTGTAATGTACGTACTGCATCAGCTGGTATTAAAGCATTAATGAGGTAAAAACCTCTTTGGTCCCTCTTCACCAGGAAACACTGCTTTTCTCCAAGCAAAAATTAAGACTCATCAGATTCATCAACTAAAAAAGAGGATTTTTCATGGAAATTTCTACCTTGGAAATTCCCTCTTTTTGGCTGAAATATTTTGAACATAGGGACAGAGAGAGACAGACTGTGCAAGATAGCATTAGCATTTATGCTTTGGATTAGCTGAAAGAAAGAACTGATAATCTGGTAAAATAAAAACATTTTCGCCAGTAAACCTACATATGTATATATAAAAATATATACATACATGCACAGTAGACAGACATACAGATATCTAATTCATTTATATTTATGTAGTTTAGGTATTGTAGTTGTGCAAGTCTATCACTGGCATACTTGATTCACATTGACAGCAAAGACTGCAAGAGCAGCATGGTATGGTTAGCATGCTCATTGAGCTGCAAGGAGTCTCAAGTTCCCAATCTTTCTCCTTACATGTTGCTGTATACTAAGCAGTGTGAAATGTATGATATTGTATGAAATTTGATGTCACACTCTTAGTCATATGCAGAATAGAAATTCTTATATTTCTAAGAGTTTTGCACAGTGTCCCCAGTGCTAAATGAATTTTGAGAGTTGAGAGCACAAACTGCTACAGGATGAGCTAAAGATCTAGTCTTGCTAGTTTAAAGACTAGAACAAACTCGCATCCTCAGTGGATCAATAGAGGGGCGATCATGTAAGGCACCCTGTCAAACGAGTTTCACAGACAAGTTATTTGTAGATGATTTTCAAAGATAAATTTGAGGATATAGCAATCTACTCCTTGGCAGTTCACAAATGAAAGACACAAAAATAGCAAGCTAAATATGTTGACTATGCTATTTGTGGGCCTTATTATCCCTGTGGTAATGTCATTCAGTTACAGAGATGTACTCTATATATATATCTGTGTGTGTAAATTACATACATGTGCATTTATGTTCTTGCCCACACTTTTGTATCACAAAATAGTTTGAGATTACTGCACCTATCCTTTTTTACCAATATGATGTCCTTACACGAAATGTAGACATCTCCCTATAGTCTTTTATCTCATTGAATGCATACATGTCTGAAAGCTTTTCAGGATTAGGGCCAATATGCCATTTTAACAGCAATGTGCAATCACACATGGCAAGTAGATCAGCAACTGAATGCTATAATGGCCTTTTGAGCAAGGGGCTGACTCAGCCTCTTCCACAGCCTGTCGTACAGGGTTTGCGGTCCAACTCTGTATCCCCCGTTCTGGTGCACCATTCCAGTGGTGACAGGTTTCTGGGTGACTGTTCTGTGGCTTATGATCAGCTGGAGGCTGGCAGAAGGAAGTGCAAAGAAGCTCTGCTCTGCAAATAACAGGCTGCAAAGAGAAGCCGACGTGAACAGAGAGTGTAAATAAGATGGGGAGGAGGAGAATGTCTGCCAAAAACAACATGAGGCTTTGAAGGCCTGGTTTCACTGCTAAAAAGTCCAAGCCCTAGCTTCTCCACCTCTAACCAAATCAAACTCAGCCACAGCTGATCTTTCTTACTCCGTTCTTTCCCACACATCAATCTCTAAAAAAGGTTATCCCACATTTTTGTGAAGCTTTTAACAAAAGAGTAGTGTATGTGATTTGAAGCAAGCTGGGAAACACCGTGTTCCCAATACTGCTGCCACTGTCATTGCCAGCATACAGGGCAGTGCCCCATGGTTAGTAGCATCTTGCTAGAAGGAAATACAGATGAGCCAACAATGCTACCTGGAATAATTCAGACTTTTAGGAGTTGTTTTCTTTTGAAATGCCCTGAAAACTCTGCTTTTGTTTATTTTTTGAAGGGGAAGTACACTGTTTATGCAACCAGACAAGAACTCAATCCTGGAAACAGACACAAGGAGAACATGACATATGCAGCAGAATCTGCTCTAGTACCCTACCAACCTCTGGAACATCAGTATGAGTTGCAACAGATCCCATTTACTACCTTTAGTAGACTTTTCATGTGGTAGGGATCCTAACTGTTCAAATTAGGTGAGATTTTGGCATACCATCAATGTGACTGAGAAGGTCCTGTAATTTGTTTGGATAGTTCCCAGGTTTCCAAAAAAGCTCCTGCACATATGTTTATGAAACACCAAGAAATAGAAATATTGCATGGGCCATGTTTACTTCCCGTTGCAGACATCTAGAGGAGACCAGCTGTCCAGCAAAAAAGGGCTAAAAAAAGAGCACTACAACTTCAGCCTGAAACGCTGAGGAGAAGCATGGAACACCCAGTGCCACTGTGACTGTGGGAGGAGCTGGTGCAGAGAAACCTGCTGGCATGGAAGGAATGGAGGGGGGAACAGCAAAACCTAGAGAGTTTCAGTGGAAAGAGGTGCCATGGAACTGGGTACTGAATTTTTTTGTAATGCCAACAAGCAAGTCTGAAGTCCAGAAACAAGAGCATGTGCTGGTTCCAATGGGGGAGCTAGCAGGAATCACTGCACTGGTCCCCTGGGGACAAAGCTCACATGCCTTTCAACACGCTGAAGCTTCCCTGGCTACCAAATTTACTATTAAGAATTCTTCATATCATTTTTTCCTCAAGCATTTCTGGAAAGCTATTAGAGCCTGCAGATTTAGGCAGTCACCGCTCGTTCCATGCCTGGATTGCTCTGCACCTACACAGAGACTTAGAAAGGGAAAGGAGAACAAGAGGGCAAATGAGGACTCAGATATTGTAACCATTGATATGGTCTGCCACTTTCTCTGCTGCTTTAGTAATTTTATATTTCTGCCTATTTTAGTATTATTCTGCACTTTTGACTTTGACTGCATGAAAACTGTTTGTGCTAAATAAAACATTTTTGTGGCATTCTACTTATGCTTTTTTATTGTGATTATTTTTACGTGACAACAGGTGTCATTCTTAATTTCCATAGCTTTCTTGGACTTTGAGGGTCATATCACATACAGGGATGCTTTCTGTTTTTGCAGATTGATAAAACAGTTCATGAATATCCCCATCCTACTTCAGGAAGCTTCTGAGAACACAGCAGGCAGCAGTACAGTGCTTTGCAAGACTGATAGCTAAATTACTTGCAGTGTCCTCTGGTCTTCAGTCTTTCAGATAAGCTCTTCATTCTCATTCCTCAATTGCTGCAAGTGTATATCAGTGCTCTGGGCAGCCATATATTGATTGTCCAGACAGGATTTCATCATCCACAGCAGAAGAGAGCTCAGGCCTTCAAAATAAACTGTGGCTAGCCATGCCTAATGCTTAGGTTATTAGAAGGAAATGGGTTTGTAACCAATGCAGAAGGTAACTGCTTCATCTCAGAGCTACAGAGTAAGAGAAAACATGCCACTGTTTGGATCAAGATAAGATTCATAAAGATGGGATTCAAGCACCGTGGACAAAAATCCAGAAAACACATGATGGAAGATGGGAAGCAGGGCTTGACACACTTGATGAATATGATTGTGGATCAGGCTGGCTTGCACAGTCTGAGTTCACAGGGCAAGCCACTGAATACAGCCAGCCTTGTTACTACAGACAGGCAGAAGAACCATCTGAAACATTTGGAAAAAGACTTCCAGATCACTTAAAAGAAAGCTGAAATTTTTAAAAGTTTCCACATTCATAGTGCCTATTTCTCATAGACTTGTTTTTCAGCCAAGGGATATTTTCTTTTGGGTGTTTTGTTGTTTTTCCTCCCTCGTAAAGGTAATGTTACTTTAAAACCCACTGTGATTCTCTCACTTTTGCATATTCTGTCTGCTGAATCTCCATGAAATACAGCAGGATATAATCAAACCTATTACCATTTAGAGACAATATTGAGCAGACGAGCAAAAGGTGACAAGTTATCGTTATTGCACTGCTATGTTACTCACTCACACCAATTAGTCTTTACTGGATTCATTTGGTGCAATAATGCGAAGTGCATGGCATGGAACATACGAAGCCTATCTCTTAGACACAGTTCAGGAAGTCCTTATTATTTTCCTAATAACATTTCAGATAACGTCATGAACATCTTTATTAGTAACATCTCAGGGATGGAGCATATAAATGATTTTGCTTTGAATGCTGTGCAGTTATTCCTAAATTCCTTTTATTTTGAAGGAAGAGGGATTCAGAAAATAAGAAGGAATGCTATACTGAGTTGATTGCAAGGTGATAGAGTGTTCATGAATACCACCCATTGTGTCAAATGACTCACACATCTGTCAGGTGTGCCGCATTAGCCCACAGAAAGCCTTTCATACATGTTGTGTCCTATTAAAAAAAATTGCTTTGTCTCTTGATGTCAATCATGCTGATGGATGGGCCCAAGGTGTTAATGAGTAAGCTTTAAAAAATATTTATGCTCTGCCAAATCTCTGCATCACGTCAGTAGGCACTAAGCTAGGCAGTTGGAAGTAACAGAATATTTAGAAAGGACAGCTCTTCTTCTGACTCATTAAAAAAAAAAAAGCATGTTTTTAAGCTCTCTCTACCAATTCTCTTGAGCCCTTTGTGTTTTTTTATAAACATGATTTAACAACATTGTATCAGTTTACCTAAAACAGATTAACTCCAAGTGACTTTGATACTTCTTCAGTTACACTTGCCTTTACATTTTGCTAAGTGTAAAGTCTAAAATCAATGAGCCAAATTCTTGAGTTACTACAGATTTTTTTTTTCTGGGTAACTAAGACAGACATCTTAACACATTCTGTTTAGTACGTGTCATGCAACACTTTCAATTTTATTCTGCCGTGGAAATAATATAACGCAAGAGTCTCTAACTGTGAGATACAAGAATTGTATTGGGGGGAATCAAGTGTGACTCGCAGTTTCTCAGAATTAAACCCAGAAGAGACTGCTTTGACTGCCCTGTTGGATTTCCTCCAGAGTGGAGCCCAGCATGCTTCCCACATTACTTTCTACCTACAGCATACCTTCCAAAGAAGTGTACCATCTTGCTTTCAAGACTGCAGATTGTCGTGCACTCTCTCAATAATTTGTTCTGATAATTACTGGCTCCAACTAAAAACAGTTTTCCCAGCCTCAATCTATTAAGCTAAAATTCTAGAGATCTCATTTATGCCTTTGTTTGTTTCTCTAAAAAGGATCTACTCACAATTACCTAAACACTGGAGATGGGTAAAGTGGTGGTAATTTTTGAGTTTGTGTGAAATGTCTCTTTTTCAGTGTAGAATTTTGAATTACTTCATTTTGACCAATTCTATAGTCATAGGAATTTTTTTCTTAAGAGTTTTCAGAAGAAGAAGTACTCTTAAAATATAATCTATTTCAATAATTTTCATCCAACTGTGAAACTATTGAAAGTGATAATGGAACAGTCACTTTTTTCATTAACTCTGCACTACACTTAATTTTTAAAAAATCCTATTCTGTGGATAAACTAATCATCCATTTACAAAACATATACTGAATAAAGATTCTGATTAGCTTCAGTAAGTTTTTTCATGGCACTAGGTTTCTGCAGAACCTATGACTAAAAGAGAATCTCAGCTAAACCCACTACCGGCTTTCTTGCAGTTTTCTTATTAGTGAAGCAATGAAATATACATGTTATATATGGTTGGGCTGAGTCATATATGTCATAACATACAGCATTGTTCAATGCAGATGTGATCAGAAAGAAATCATATTTCTAAGAATGCTTAGAGCTTAATGTAGATAGGTCACTGTCAGAATTTAAAAAAAAAACATAATTGCAGAAAAAGTATTTATAAAATAATTTATTTTTCATTCTGGTGTCTACAACCTTTGTTATCTAGGTAATTTGACTATAGAGATTCCTTTTCAGCCTTAAAAATTATAAAGGGACTGATTAGAACTGGACACCAAATATTTCTTCCATTCCTGAAAGAAAATTGAGATTTAGAGAAAATTTCTCAGCCTGACTCTGGATGAAAAAAGTCAAAGCCCTGAAAACATCTAAAAAACAATGAACTGAAAACAAACTCAGCATAAGTCTATTATAGTGTTTGATTGTTTTGTTTGTATTTCAGTTTGTTTTCTCTTCTTACTATATTTAGCTTAAAATTATAAATAAAACAGCTCTTGAAATTGGAAATGAGATTTTCATTTAAAAAATTAACATAGAGCATTTCACTAACATTAGACTTATTCCTGAAAGCTGAAAATGAAAAATGCATTTTAAAAATATTTTCCTATCAGTAGTGTCTTGTTTCAGTGAATCATGGTTTTCAAACAAAAAAAAAGAACACTAAATACATTTTTCACCCTCTCTTCTACAGGCTTCCAACAAAAAAGTTCAGGTTTTCAGTCTCATTTTTGTAATATTAACGATTTAAATATGTTACCAAATGGAGTAGATTAGTTTTTCCTCTGAAGAGCATATGTTAATGCCAAGCCCTGGGTTGATTGACAGCAATGATGATCAAAGATGCCACCTAAATTGCTTTTCTATTCTTATTGCTAGTGTATTTCCCAAAGGACTCAAACCAAAGACTCAAGCTACACACCAGCATTAGCAAGACTGAAAGAAGCACTGAAAATGTTTCTGAACAGATCCTCAACTAGTGAAACTTGGCATTGCTCCACTGACTTCTTGTTTTCACTCCTTCTCCTTCTGTCTCGCTTGTGCTTATGTGTGGGCTGCTGCCCTGCCTTAGACATTTTTTGAGGAACAGACTCACAGCAAGCAAAGCAGATAGATTAAATAGGTAGAAACTTTTGAGCAACCTACAAGAGATAGAACAACAACCTAAAAATAAAACTAGTTACAAAATAATCGTATTTATTTGTGCCAGAACACTGGGCTAAATTCTCAACTGGTATAAACAAGGATAGGTCTACTGCTGGAAGTGGAGCTAGACCAAGTGACATCAAATTACAATCTACTTCTATTGACTCCAAAGGAGGTACAGCAGCTAATGAGGATCTTGCCCATTTTATTAAATTAATCAAACTTATATGCTACTGCATGTATGACAGTTTTGTTCTGAGAAGAGATGAGAAATCTCTCTGAAACTAGAGACCTAATTCTCCCCTTTGTAACGCTGTTGTAAATCATCAGTAGTACAGCTTTAAACAATGTCAGCATAAAACTGATAGGGATGAGATAAATACCACCACAAGAAAAACAGGAATTTCCCAGACTTAAGCAAAAAGATCAGGACTTATCTATGCTTTTAAAAGCTATGGCATGCGAGTCTGTAACACCAACTTACTAGATACCTCTAATTTTTAGCTGTAATGAAAAGATGGTATTTTTCTGTTGAGAGAGAAAAAGGGAGATGACCAAGAACCCGCAATCATGTCACTGTGGCTTCATTACCCAGTGTTTGCCTAAGACCACAACAAAGTTTTTTTAACTTTGCTCCCAAAACTGACCCTCTCTTTGTGAGCAATAGCAGTGTTGGACTAATGAGGGTGGATGTTTGTTCTCTTTTCTGTAATCTGAATTCTAATCATTGGCACAGGTGAGTTTGTGTACTGTGTGCCCGCAAGTAAATAAGAGAAATTAAGAAAGCTTGTGGTGCACAAAATGTGAAAGATTTTGAACTAAAAGTTCCCTGTCACTACACTTCTTATTTTTGTTTTGTCTTCAATCTGATTTTAAAACTAGTTCTTGTACTAGGTCATCTTCTCTTTCTGGTCTTTGCTATTTAGAAATTACAAATAAATGAAGTTGAAAGCAAGGAGCAATCTCTGAGAAAGAAGAAAGGAACATACCCTAAAGGCTAAGGTAAGGTATACTTTCAAAACCGGTAAGTCCTTTTGAAAAAAAATAATAAATGCAGGAAAAAATTAAGCATGTGTTATTTGACTGTTGGATTTGACTGAATCTTTGGGGCCCTGCTGCTTGGCCCTGTCTTTAAGAATCCCAGATGTGGTTCAAATTGGGCAAGAGGCTCAACTAGAGTTTCAGTAAACCCAGACTCCCCAAGATTCAGTGTCTTTACTCCGAGATGAGAGAAAAAGCAGGATGGTAGACCATGGTCTGAAGAGTACAGAATGTGTTGTTCTAGATGTTAGAGTCGGTATCAGCTATTTGCTGTTCCAGTGAGGTATTTCTTTGTTTCATGCAGAATTTCTTGGCATAGTCAGTAAGATGAAAGGGATAAGTGTGTTAGTTTTTTCATCAGCATTGGGTGTCTTGGAATCATAGTGTCACAAGCATTAAATTATCATCAGAATTAACTGAGACTCAGTTTAAACAGTCTTAAACCAAACCTTAGTCTCAGCTTTGGTTGCTCAAGTGTTCAGGAACCTGAGGTTCATTCCAGATAACCAGAAAGTCATTAACAGGCAGAGTATAAGGAAGTTGCCTCTTACTCATGCACAGAAATGGAATTTGACTCTCCAGCTTGCTGCAGTTGAAATGAAGAGATTTCTATATCATAGTGGTTTAAACCTACTAAATATAGGATGTAACTGTTCTGTATAGCAGATGTTATATCAATAGGCAAGCGGTATCACAGGATTGAGTCACTTGGAGGGTGAAGATCTAATTGCAGTTGGTCATGCTATAGATACTTAAGAAACGCATAAGAATGGTAAAACCAGAAAGGCAGATAAGCAGAAGGGAGGGAATATATCACTGTGCATATCAGTAGAACTGGGCGTTTTACTGGGCTGCAGCGGAAACAACTTGTTTCATCACAGTGTTGTGGGACAGGGGGCAGACAGCTACTAAGCTCCCTTGCATCCAATTCTGTAATAATGATCTTAGAAAACTAAACATTAGTAATTTAAATAAATCAGTCAAAGGGATGCAGGGTATTTTCTATGACCCAATGTTTTCTAAGGCAAATATGATATCCTTCGGTTTAACTTGGCACTTCTAAATAGGAAAGTAAACTGAATTTTGAGATAACTGACTTGGTAGAGGGAGTAGACTGGATGTGAGGAAACCCAAAGTATCTGGTTAAAGCTATTATGGTATGGTAGCCTTCAACTATCGAACAAGGTGTCCAATATCTTGATAGATTAAAAATATTAAACACAGCACCAGGCCAGGTAAGGGCTATGGAGGTGGAAGATGCAAAGAGGCATACCTATGAAAGGGGTCCCATGAAACCAGTTGCCACATCTGAGAGAAGCAAAAGTCAGCAGAAGGCCAAAGTATCTCAGTGATAAGAAAATCACCCAATTCAGAGGACAGTGGTAGGCATTTCATCGGGCTTTTAGCAGGAGAGAAAATAAGTCTCCCCATATCTGTGTAAACGATGTCTACTTAATCTTTTCTCAAAGAACTCCAATTAGCAACCCATGATAATAAGGTATGAAGTCTGTATTCATGCTCTTGGTACATCTTATATAACTACCGTTGGTTACAGTTACGTATGATTACAAATAAAGTTGCAGCCCTCAGGTTCGAATCAGGCTTCTGATTTGAAATGCAAGTCCAAATTAACAATATCAAGATCATAAAAAGGGAATTAGAGACTGACTGTTTTAACAATACATTCATCAAAAGAAACATTACCAGTGCTATTTAAATGTAAGGAGGTAAATGAGAAAAATATCCATGTACAGAGCAGAGATAGAAAGCAGAAGACACAATCTTTTGCCAGTCTAAAACACAGAGATGGCATCACTGGAAGGTTAATGGTACCTAACTAAAGATAAAAAAGCTGAAGAACATGATGCAGAAAAATCATCTAGAATTCCACAAGGCCTTATATCATTAGAGAGTTAAAAAATCAAGTGTGAATTTAAAATCAATCAGCCCTTTTCAATAGCAACCAATGTTCAAAAAAAAAAGGAGAACTAAAACCCCAATATCTCTCCGAGCAAATGTGGTGATAAAACCTAGCCATATAACCAACTGCAGAGATGCCAAGGTAGAGGATCTAATAATGGAAAAATATAATATTTGGGCTTTTTATGAGATGGTCAAGATGGATCGGTCAGCTGTTTATACAGTGTTAACAGCATCTTAGCATTTCTGGTAAATGCATATGGGGTTTTTAGGTTATTTTGTTGCTGCAGGATTAGTGAGAATCAGACATTCTCATATTTAGTCACACTTTTAAAAGACTGGCAATTTTGCTTTTCCACCTATTTCACTTTCACCTAATGCTAGAGATACGTGACAGAACAATTTTTTTCATTGAGATGTCTATTCAAAATTTTGGTTACATGTCCAGGCACCCACACCTCCCCTGGGTGATCTAGCCTCTCTATCCT
This sequence comes from Phoebastria nigripes, assembly GCA_035582835.1. NCBI lineage: Eukaryota > Metazoa > Chordata > Aves > Procellariiformes > Diomedeidae > Phoebastria > Phoebastria nigripes. Next base: position 642,559 of record JAYKAV010002845.1, on the reverse strand, counting down.
GATGACTTCCTTTTACTGATGCAACTATAAAATAACCCAAAAAATTCAGATCCCAATTAACGCAAAAATTCAGATTTGTCCAATAAATTTTATAACAATACCTATCCTGTAAGACAGTTCCCTTGATTTTTTGTAATCGTTGTGGTTCTGCATTCACACCTTTAACAATTTGTAAAAGGTAATAATTTACAATGGCATCCCTTAATCAAATGTCAGGTTCAGCATATTCTAATGTGTTATATTTAATAGCAGTCAAGACAGTTCATAGAAGACATGGAAGGGAAAAGTAGTGATTGGTGAAGAAAAGAAGTCACCAATGGAAACCTTAGACTACAGAAGGACAAAGACTACCTCCCACTGGAAACCACTCTTCCTGAGCTGGTATGTGCCTGCAGAAAATAAAGAAAAGAAAGATTATTATTAATGAGGCCTCCATGAGAGAATGATATTTGCAGGCATTAAGAAATCAGCCAGCAGAGGACAAAAGCATGAAGTGATTCCAAACAAATGAAGGCTGAGCCGTATTCAGCAGCACTATCTCTTCCCAAGGAGGAAGAGGCAATCTTGGAGCAAACAGAGCATTTGTCAGTCATCAGGGTTTTAATGAAAGGAAATGTCTGTAAGACTTTTTTGCAATAACTGCAGAAAGATGAACTGTATTTAGACTTGCCAGGCATCTAGGCTTGATCCAGACTGTCGAGGTTACAGGGTGTTTCTCATGAGGGACTGCAGTGCAACCTGAACCAGTTATGCATGGGTCGCAACAGATGCTGCACATTTTATGAATATTTTGTTCTACTGTATGTGAAACTTCAGGTAACACCCAGCTTCCCTGGCACTTTTGGACCATGTAACTAGCCAGAAACTGTAGCCAGGGCACTCAGTGGAGTATATATCTCTGGTATAGATATTGTAAGTTTTGGGGTAGGAGATTTGGAGTCAGACTGGTAAACGTGGCAAACCTTAGTGCATCATGCAGCATGCCAGGAGTAGTCCCAGAAGTTACTGGATTTGCACTCTCATCACAGAACCACCATTCCTTCTTGCTTCTTTCTTGCCCTGTGTGATACGCAGTGAATTCAGGAATGAACGATGGGTCTTGCCCTTCCTTTCCCTCCTCTCTCCCACCCACTTTGCCTTCACTTGCTGATGGGGAGATGCATACTCTCTTAAATCATAGCCACTCTATAAGAACACCATCAGGTTCCGTGGACAAAAATAGAACCTTGTAAATTGTGTTTGTGTAAGAGGGTGACTAAATCATCACTGATATCAGTAGATATGGAACTCGTAGCCTATAAACCCTAACAGCTTATCCTCAGTCTAGTGTTCTTGGTATTATTCATACGCACACAATTTTTCATTAAAAAGCTCTGCTCATTTCAAGGTATTTTTAGGATCTGAAATGACCTCCCAACAGATATACTACTTGTCATGTATTCAGGTCAATCTTCAGAAGAACTTCAGGAGCTCATATCTCTGAAGATGCTTTGTTTCACCAGACTTCCATATTCTTCTCAGACTCTTCATCTCAACCCAATCCTTATGTAGCCTGTGGCTTTTCTGAGGTCCTTAGATTGCTTCCTGTTTCTCATTGTCTCATGAATCCTCATTTTTCATTCTTTTCCAATTTATCCTTAGTCTTTCTCTCTTACAGAGCCACTGTGAGCACAAACAAGACATCCATTAATCTAACATTCTTCTGCTACTGCTGTACAGCATCAGGCAACCTCATTGTTTCAAAGAACCGATTGCATCACCAGTACCCACCTGCCCAGAAGATTTAACCAACAAATTTCTTCCAAAATTCTTTGATTCATTCTCCTATGGTAGCCTCATATCTAATACGATAGCTTTGAGCAAGCTTGTGTGGACGATATCAAGTAAGGATAGAAGAATTACTACCTGATCTATTAAGTTAAAAGAAAAGCTGTACTGTAAAGCACAAAAGGTTTGTTATTTTTAATCTCTGTTACTGCAAATGTGGTTTGCAGTTAGGAATATTCATTTCAGAAGGATAAACTTCTGAGAGCTCATTTTGGAATTTTTCTCTGTGTGTCCTTCCCACTGCTTTGATTCTCCTCTATAGCAGAATCACAAGGTAAACATTCATAATCAGATTACATGGCCCAATGATTCTGAATATTACCTGATTACTTCACTTCCCAGATTCAGGGTACACGATGACATTTTTCAAAACTAATTGAGAAGTACAGATAGAAAGATCGTCAATAATACTTGGGAGGAGGGATACCATTACTGGAAAAAATCCTGGAAAATAATTTTCTGAAAGACATATCAAAATGATACGGTTGCCCCTCAGACATCAAGCAATAAGGCCACTCACTATACCTTGATGTTTTAACATAACAAAAAAATGTGCAGCTAATGCACACCGGAGCAACGCTATGGACTAATTCTGCTTATAAAAAAGATACACCTGGAGAAAATGTTCAGGCATTTAAGACACTGGGATGAAATGCTTAAAAAGTTATGAGGTTCCATTCTCACCTTTACCTGAAATCTGTTGCATTACATTGGGCAGGCTGGTGATGCACACTATGCATGCAATGAATTTTATGGGACAGAGCAGTTAATTCTGTAAATAAACTACACTTCACTAAGAAAAGCCAACTGAAAAAAATAATACAGTGCAATTGACTGGAAGGGGCAATAGCCTTCAGGTAACACCAAGAGAAAATGATACTCTAGAGTTGGAATATTAATGAAAAGTTCAATTAACATCTAGAACAGAAAAGTCTAAATCACCAGTCTTTGAATTTTTTCCTTATTTGCACTTAGAAAATGCCACAAAAGAAGCTCTGTTAGTGTACTGTACAGGAATATAAAGCAGATGCTTTAAAAACCTCACACTTTTACATTCCAGGAAAAAATACTGGATAACTTCTGCCTCTGTGATTTTGAAATTTACCTTTTTAAGAAACAAACTACCCAACATCAAATATATATAAATTAAACTAATATCAAAAGACCATGTCAAAGTCAAGCCTGAGGCAAATAAGTGTGGTTCCACTTCTGCCAATAGACTGAAATTGGTGTACTGTTATTTTTATAGACTATCAAGATAATTTTTGAGCACACTAAATTAAGTGGTGAATCCTAACAAAATGTTCTCTTTGAAAACCTCCATTGAAATACAAGGAGTGGGCAGCTCATACTGCTAGGTGAACGTGACTCTGTGACTCTGAAATTATCATCAGAGTTCCTAAATTAAGTAAGAAAAAATAATGGACAAGATATGGAGGTGGGAGTTATGGAGATATAGTTACTACTAAAAATACAGGCAAAGCTGTAAAGGCATCATGACACAGTACCTAATGATTTGCTTATTATTCAGCACCTATTCAAATATCAGCTTTTTAAGAACTTATATTCTCTTTATGTCCTAGATCTAATAGTTGGCAAAACATTTTTCTACTGGTCCCAGTACTGAATGGCTTCATTTAATGCTACATTTTTAATGTGATAGTGCTAAAAATATTATTGTTAAGGAACTCATTATTTGGTAAATGGTATCTTATGTATATGTATACTGACCATACGTGTTTTGTCAACCTAAAATTATTATTTTAGAATCTATCCATTTAAGCATCTCTTGAAGATTTGGAACTAATCAAATCCACAACAGTCAGTACTTTTACTAGTTGTCCAGGCTTCTTCATCAGAGTTCATCTTGCATTTTCTTATGCCACCGTCTGCTAAGGACAAACTTAAATTTGGATTCTTTTGAATGGTTTTACCATTTCAAGCTATTTCCTCAGCTATAGAAAATTCCTTTTAAAAAAAAAAAAAAAAAATTTGGCAGCAGTTTGTTTGCAGAAAGCTCTTTATTGATTAGCAGCACTAGAAGTGATTTTAAAATACTTACCCAGAGACTTGAAATAAAATATATGCCCAAATTTTTGCAATCTCGGGATTCAAAACAGTAAGCTTCTTGGGGCAGAGACCATCAGAAGATTTTATTTGTACATGATGCTTAGCACAGTGAGACCCCAGTTTTTGACTGCAGCCCCTGAGTGCTACTGTAATAGAAATAATAAACGATAATAATAATAAAGTCTGCCTATTAACTTGACAGGCAATTTTTGAAATAATGAGTCATCAAGGAAACTAATTTTTTCCCAATAAGCAATTCAGCCATTTCCTCTCATCACAGATAATATACATCTGTCTTCTATGCTGTTTGCAGAAATTCTGTAGATGTGCTGTGTCTTCTCATGAGAAAATTGGTTCATGAAATGGAACAATTTTTCTCAGACTCATGATTTCTTCTTTATTGAGGGCCAAATTGAGCCTGTGTTCAATTGCCCATGTCTGGGACAGCTTGTAGTTACAGCACCTCCAGAGCAAGCCAGGGAAGAAATTGTGACTCAGAGAGTTCCAACCCCTTTCTCAGACTCAGCTGCCTACTTGCTCCAGAAAGAAAGTAACCTGCAAATGCTCTATAGTATAGACTATTTACCACCCCTGCCAGCTCAGCTCAGCTCACTGCCATGTTGACGGGCGAGAGCCAAGATTACTTTCACACCCTTCTCGTGTGCAGAGGACATGAAAAAGAAAGGAGTTCTAAATGAAAAGTCTTTATTCTCCATCCTGTGGCAAACTCAAAATCTATGGAGGCCATGTGGACACTGAGCGCTTCAGTAAGGACAAATAAACCTAGGCATCATTCTGACCCTTCATTATCAGCTAACAACATGTGATTAAGGAAACAAAATCCCAAAAGTGGAAAAGTCAAATCCTTCTTCTACCTAATCAAAATAATCCTAAAGTGTTTTTTTTTTAAAATATCTCTTTGACTTGAGACACCACCCATAAAACCTTAAGATCCATATGGGTCTTAAGCGTACAATGTTATGTTGGCATGCCTGGCATGTTTCACTGATAATATTCTATGGTGAAGCAATAATGTTTATAGCCTCTTCTTTCAGAGATTTTAAAGTTGCCAGTGGCAACTGAAGTGCCTTTGATTGCCTTTATTTGCTATGTGGATCCATATTAATGACTAAATAAAATAGCCAGATGATTTGAGCTCTCTCAAAAAAATCACCTCTGATTTTGGATCAAAGACATGTTTAACAATATCCACAGTCCTCATGCGTCCACACCACACAATTTGATGTACTCGTCATCAATCATATGCCTTATGATTAATTTGAGTCGTTATGAGTAATGTCTATCACTGCAGCCCTGGCATGAATAATTATTGTTCTGCACCCTGCTGAGATAACTCATTTCTGACAAAGATCTGCAATTTGATATCTGCATAAAAGGAAAGATGAAACAGGAATAGTTTATTAGAATGGTATAGTCTGTTCAAAATTTTCATAATAAACTTTTTTACATCCTAGGAATTGATAACTACTTCAAAAGAAAACATATGAAACAGACCTCAATATCTTGGAGATATTGTCTTTGCAATTATCCCTGGATCTTTCCATCAACATGTGGGATTTGTATATCAAAAATTGTAATGGGAATTTTAGAGCCTGCTGGTTTCCTGGAGACTTGTACTGCAAATAGCAATCACAGTCAGAAACAAAGCCAGGTCATTCTGAGGAAGACAGAATAACATAGGCAGGATCAAAAGAAGATGGAATTTAACACAAAAAACATCCAGTCAAATATAGAGATTATGAGTCAGACTGGAGAAAGAATGGACAACAAGACATGCAGGAGCTGGGAAGCTAGTGAGCAGAGCTGGCACCTGCAAACCAAAGTCCAAAGTGAGATCCACATGGGCAAAAGAAAGTTTACCAGCAATTGTCTTTGGCCAGAGCTGCAGTTAGAATCCCATCAAGAGGTTTCACCCTTGTGTGTCACCAACAAGTTCCTCCTTTGGGAACATCAGTGATGCTGCCTTGAGCGACAGCCCTGGTGACAGAAACACCGTGGCTCACGCACTGAGGAGTGAAGGCAAGTTGACACAGACCCTGTTTGTGTCTATCATTAAGTCAAACAGGACCAAAAAACTCAGGTTCTCCATCTTCCAGGCAGGTGTTCAAGGCACTAGATAGCTATTTTTGTTCTAACTCGAAGAACATTTAAGTATGACATGTGAAATGAAAAAGAACTAACAGAAGAGACTGAGAAGTTCTCAATTTCAAAATACCCTACAGTCTGGCAATTGAGTTTCTTCTTACCAATAAAATGAAAAAGACTTATATTTTCTAGTCTTCCAACAGCAGAAGAGGGATTTGAGCCCAGGTTTCCCACAGGCTGTATGAGAGCCCTTACTAGTGTGCAAGTGAGTAAAGCAGACAGTGCCTTCTGCTGTGTGAATCTAGACTTTGAAGCCATAACAAGACATTCTGGCAGTTGGGGCAGGATGTCAGTTTAATACCATCCTGCCTTCTTTCCACATGCACATGTAATGAAAGAGCAGCAAAAAATAAGTGGCAAAAGCTTCTTACCTTTACTACCACATAAATGGCTACTCAGAAAGTTAGCATATGGGCCTCTTGCCCCAGCCTTGCTATAGCTTTGCTTTTCTTCTTTTTTTTTCCCCTTTTTTTCTCCCTACTGAAACTGCAGTTCATCAGCTCTTCTAAAACTTGAATAGACCAAGCTGTTTTAAACACATCCTCTAGTGATTCAGCCTTAGTATCATGGCTCTGGTACAAATTCTGCCTACAACTGTTAAGGAAAGACAGTTTCCTTCTTTCTTGGCGTGCCTCTACAACAGCATCCCTTCCCCCAAAAAACACTGCCTGCTTCAGCCTTCTTTTCTAAGACATGAACTTTTATACTAGACTTAGTCCTTCATTTCAGGTCTTGTAAAAATAAGCCTGTTATTTCAAACAATAAGCAAGTATCCTTTTTGCAATTACTATCTTATCTACTGTTCTTCTAAAAAATCTTGTGTATCTCCTGTGGGGGCATATTTTCTGCCACACTTGCACTTCTGACTGATCAGACACACTTCTGACTGATTTCCCTAATAGCTTTGGTTAGTTTAATTCTGTGTATTAGTATTATTAGTATTAAATCATCATCTGTATTAATTTATTGTACTTTATATAGGTATCTTTCCCTTATTTTTCACATAAAGCTAAGCAAAACTATAGATGTCTCCCTGACTTTGCACACTCTGAAACAGCAGCAAGCAGCAGCGCCTGTTCTTTTGATCTTGGCAGAGCACCAGTTCTGAGGCCTGAAGATGAACTATCATATCTATGGGTAGAACTTTTTCATTCCTGAAACTTTTAGAAAAAAAAACTAGAATAAGAATCTGTTCCATATTTTAACAGCCTCCCATGAACTCTCAGATAAGGGACTTGAAAAGAACAGCAAAAATGTCTATTATATTTTGTAATGTATCAGTAGAGTTTAAGGTCAAAAAAGACCAATAGGTCACTTGATGTGCTTTTGTACCTCACAGCCCAATAAAGGTACATTTGCATTCAGGTAATTACTTTTGTAATTAGACGACTCCCTGCAACAATTTGCATGAATCATCCTTCCTGTTAAATATATCTTCTCCTTTCTGAATTGAATTTGTCTAACTTCAGCTTCTAATCACTGATTTTGCCATTACTTTCTCAGATTTCGCTTCAGTCTGTGAAGTTATTCACACCAGAAGTCACTGCCCAGTTTTCTTATTGATAAGTACACTCTATTATTTTATTTTACCCTTTACTGTCCAACGCTTACTCCATCTCTTTAATCCTGCTGGTGTCCCTTTCCTGTATGTAAACAAGTCTCTTTCTATAAATGGCACTGTTACTTCTATGCTGCTACTGCTAATACTTCAACTGATAAAACTGCATTTGCCTTTTCACAACTGCTCAGGCCAGTGGTTATGCTGTGATTAGTCTTCTTTACCATCACAATAATCCATCAAACATGAGAATCCAATCCTCATTTTACTACCTCCCACCCACTCACAGCTCAAAATAGCCTGGACTTGATAAGCTTCCAGGTGCCCTGCAAGGATGAGAGAGAACTTTTAAGCAAGGTTCAAGAAACGCTTGTCATAGTGGTGAAGGGGTAAAAATGAATAACTCAAGATGTTTAGCTCATCGGATTTCTCCTGGAACAAGTTACCGAAATGGTGATTTTTGTAGAAACAGTGTCATACTGCACAACAGTGAAGTGGTAAGTTACTTTCTTAAATAGTTTTACATCCAAGTAAAGTGAAAAGAACAAGATTTACAGAGTCGCACTAGGGAATTAGCCTTAATGTAAGTAAAGTTATGTTTCTTTTATAGCAGAGAAATGTCTGATGAATTTTCTATGATTTAAATGGCTCAGATTTTTTTTTTATTCCCTATTTTACTTGTGCACATACATCCTTCGGCCTTTGGATCTAAAATTGTCTATGTCATTTTTCTTTCATGTTTGTTCACTGCACAAATGAGGGAATGACTATGGTACATTTAATAAAATATTAAACTCAAATTTTAGGAGATTGAAAAAGCAAACAGCTTTCAATTCCCAAATCATGAATATCAACATAGCAGCTTGCTTCACAGTGTCAAGGTTTGAGTTCAAAAAGCAGACAAAGATTCCCATCCCATGAATAAATTACTATTTGGAATGGAAGAAAGAAAAAGAGGAATGATCTTTGGGTTACCACTTCAATAATCCCATATCACACCATCACGTTTAAACTCAGAAAGTAGTAGCGATGTCTCTGAAGTAGGTATGCACTTTTGTTGTGTGATCACTAATTATTACAAAAATTCCAAGTATGTTTGATAGCTTCAATTAAAAAAAAACAGATGAGACCAAAAAATAGGAACAACTTCATCACACAGGTATTCTTTAATCTACAATTTCAGATATTAATCAAGAATGCATTTATATGCATTTTTTTATATTCTTGTAGCACTTGCACTTTCAATCTCCTGACTTGTTATCATCTAGTTTCTTGTCACTAGCAAGCTCAGAAGTCTGATCAAGCTGAGTGTTGGAGAACTCTGAATCTCCTTGCTATAGACCAGATTTCTGCTTTTTCAGATCCTCCCCACATTGCAGTGATGCTACTTTGGCATCAAAAAGAAATTTGTTCATTTGTTTCAGTTTTCTTCATTCCAGCATGGAAATGAAGCAAAAAGAGGAATCAGATGTACCAGCAGATTTTGCCACAGGGAAGGATTTTCTAGTGCTGATCCCATATTGATCCCGAATTTTAAGTTTCAAAAACCTCAATTAAATATGTCCTTAAATTTCTTGCCAGTCCACTGTTGCTGCCTGACTGCTCATTTTCCACCCTTCTCAGCATAGGCAATGACACATTGGGTGATCTGAAGGAGCAATATTGTGACTTTGAACTACATACAGGCAGAGGAGCGAGTGACTTCTCTCATCTTAGGATGGATATCATGCATGTGGAAGATTGTCTTGAGATGCATACAGGAAAGAAGTAACTGGAACAACCCAGTATAAACCCAACTTAACAGCAAATGTTACTTTAATTCCTGTGTTAAAAGACTACAGCCTGAATTTATTCCATCTGATTTTAAGACTCTAAGTGAGGTTCCTAAGAGGAATTTAGGCTGAGTCTAAATTGTCAGACATGGTTGCACCAGCACTCTGTGCTGCATGAAGCCCCCCAGGCTTCACCATTTTTCCCCTTGCACCTGGATTTCGCTGGAAAGGAAATGTGAGCATGGAGGCAGTAGGGAAACATGGTGACATCCAGCCAGGGCACTAAACTGAATAAGTGAAAGACCAAGACCTTGGGACATCTCACAGTGTCCACCTACAGTTTGGACACAGCTTCACTTAACCTAGTCTTCCTTCATAGCCAAGAAAAAGAGAGCAGTACCTGGAAGAGGCATTCTGATCTGATCTGCCTCTGGTTCAACTCTTGGAAAATCTGCAACAGTAAAGGGAATTTGCCCGTTGCCTTTCTAAAGTGATTGTTAATGTTGATACAAGAACCGATGGTGCTTTCTTTCAGCATAAAATAAAACTGAAGAGCAAAAATTTTTGTTTATCTATTTCAATCACTTTGTTTCAATGTACCTTGAAAAGTATGCATGCGTGTGTGTGTATGTATATATGTGTATATAGGTAGATACACAGATATATCTATATTTATATGTAGATATAAATGTATCTATCTATGCAATACATTGTATCTATCGATACAATATCTTAAATAGAATATAGAAGACTGTTCAGACATAATTACCTTTTAGCTAAAAATATGAGGAAGAAATTTTGGTGGTTCTAACAGGGAAACAAGTCCTCTGGAAAACCTTACCTATGATAATATATTCTTTGACATTAAACATTTACTTCATGCAGGCATCACATTTATATTTTTAATATACAGTCAAGATTTTTTTTTTAAGATATTGAATCATTCTAATAAGAATTTGCATATTCAGCCTATTTTGTGGAAGACTAACCAGTCCAAAAATGCAAGGTTTGGTGCAACATAAACTGTAGCTTTTAAGGTTCAGTCTCTGAACTGTAGCAATGGCAACTGAAGCTTAATTTCAGGGAAGTATTGATTTTTTTCTCACTTCTTGCTATAAACTGGCGAAGTGCCATGTCTTTTAATGGACAGTAGTAAACATGGAAGAAATCTTAGATGTTCCTAAACACTGAAATTTAAACATATGCAGTCAGATCAGAGGAAAAAAATCCAACCCTAACTAATTTAATCTGAGTTTATTCCAGGCCTGCAACCTTCAATCTAGCCCAATCTCTCTGTTGCTTTGGTAGGACCTGGCACCTAGTAATTCTTTTCTCAGCTGTATACCCCTACCTGGGTACCCACAAGCTCAAGGGCAAGGGCAAACAGAGAAGAATATATTGCAAGCATCCTGCACTTTGGCTGTTCAAGATGGCATATGTCAGAACAGGGGTCTGCTGTGCAATACAGGCTCTCAAAGAATGAGGTGAGGAAGAAAAAAATAATCAAATCAAGCCAAAAAGAAGTCCAAAATCACTTACGATCTATACTCTTTTCCTTCATTACTTTGTATTTTCTTTTATCTCTCTCTATGTCCCCCTTCCTCCTTATTTCTGAGAAGTGTTCACTCCTAAAAGAATGATTATTGAAGAAAGCTAGATTTGTTTTTCAAATGAACCTTGTAAGGATTCAGTAATTGCTGCAAAACAAATCATTATTAATTGATCTGTACGATACTACAAGCTTTGGTACTTTCCTTTGTAGTTCTCTTGTTCTCTTGTTCTGCACTTACAGTTTAGTATTTTAAGGTCTCAACACCTACACCCTTTAATTTTGCTATGAAATGTTCTGCAACTTCACTTTTCTGTTATCGCTTTGTGTTTTGCAGGCAGAGTATTGATTTAATTTACAAGCATTCTGGTTTTCTATAGCTACAGTTCTTCATTTTGCATCCTTTTTATATGAATATGTCTAAATCTCTAGAAAATTGAAATGCCACACTAGTAATACCTGCTTCTACTTAATATGTCAAAAAAGTAGTTTTATAACTGAGTATAAAAAAGACATTCAGATTATTGACATTTAGCTGTAAAGAATATGAGACTGCCATTATTTACAAGTGGTTTATTACTTTCTTTTATGAATAGGTTTAAAGAACTTTGTTAATTATATGCTGTATGAGTGCAAAAAAGGCTCTACTTATACACTTTAAATGCCCCTTTTTCTATATAATTACCTTTAAAGTAAGATGAGCATTGCTGCATTGCATTAAATTTATACTCTGATATGTTCTCTGAATGTGCTATAAACGCAGAGGTTCTTTCTTAATAGAATCTCACCTTTCTCATCTAGAGTTTCAATATTTCAGAGGTCTTTTCATTTGATTATACATGCAAATCACTTGGGAGACCTAATACACTTATCTAAAAATTACTCATTCCTGTATAAGGAATTTAACAATCTCATCTACAGTGAACAAGACTTTCAAAACTGTTTCCAGTTCCGTCACAGAATTGCTCTGTTTCTCTTGAATATAGATCCTGCCACCCAACCAAACTGTAACCAGTGCACTCTAAGGTCACAGGCAGATTAATGTTTATGTAAAATACAAAGTTTAAGCCGCCTCTGATTATTTTACACTTCCTGGTTTGGGGGGGGGGGGCATGTGTACAGGGCTGATTCCTATCCATGATTGACTTACATTAAGCTGGAAAAAATACCACCAGGAGAATATTACTATCATGGCCTGCTGTGGTGTCAGGTAGTCACAGCCATGCCCCTTCATTCTGCCTCTGCTAAAGAGACTTTGAGGTGAGATGTCACCGGTTTCCCTCTTGTAGCAAGATGCCCAGGTGAGGCAGGCAGCTGTATGCAGGCAATGAGCAGTGTGATACCCAACAGCTACTGGGAACGTCAGCAGTTTAGTAAGGAAGGCAACCTTTTGGTAGGATTGCGAAAAAAACCCCAAACAACTAAGGCACTAAGTAGTTTTATTAAAGATTTGGGGAATTAATACAGTTTCAGATTAAAAGCAGTAAGTATAATCATTACATAACTCTTATTATTACCAATGTTTAACTGGCCAGGTATATGTAGACTCATTTTTGCCACCCTTGCTTTGAGAAATATTTTCTGTCCCCGGTATTAGTGAACCTACACACAGTCTAAGATACTCTGCAGAGTAAGCAGAATTATATCACAAACCAATGAAAGACAAACTGTGAGAAAACCATGGGTAACTACAGTTAAGGTCTGCAAACTCTGGAACAGAAAACTAGAAGCAAAGTGCTGAAGAATAAAACATATTAACTAATGGAATCTTGGAATATTTCCCACTGAAGTACCACAGAAGTAGAAAAGCATTTCAAGGGAGTCTAATCCAATAGAAATGTAGATTTCAGCAGGTAATAAGGCTAAGACAAAAATCTGAAGCTAGTTCCAGACTGCAAAAAGGGTAAGAATGGCTAGATGTAAAAAGCTTGGGGCAGGAAATTGTTTGGGGCTCAAAACACGGAAAACGGGAAATAATAGCAATCTAATTGACATTCCTATGTCCAATTTTTCTGTCTCACAGAATATGGCATTATTCTTAAATCCCATTGTTCCTGGGGTCCCCAGATTATGTGAGATATCTTTTTCTTCTTTTGAATTTTTCTTTGGAAAAAACAGTTTGCAAACTTCATCTGATGAAAAAAAAGTCTTAAAATATTTTAAAAGCATATCTTACAAGATATAAGTAAAAAAAAAAAATAGTAAATCCAAGTATTTTATTTATATAGATAGTTATATCATGTATATATAGTTTTACTTCATTATTTTAAGAAATTATAATTATATGCTGTGATTCGTAATTTTGGAAAAGACTAGTTGATCACATTGATGTTTTAAAGTCAACAGGATAACTTCTTTACGTCTTAGTCTACTTGTCTCACACAAAAACACTACTACAAAAGTCCAAAATGAAGAAAGTGTCCATTCTTGCCTTCAAAAAAAAAAATGTATAAAAAGATATAACATGAGGATCACTTGTATTTCATATTTCCAAACTTATAAAATAAAATTAAGCCATGAATAGGAACAGGATAATGAAAAGTTCACATCCAGGACAGAAAAGAGAAAAGGGGAAGGAACAGTAATCAGCTCTCGGCAATTTTTTGACTCCTTGTGAAGCCGTTGAATGCTGTACTCAGAATATTGTTTTGGAGTTCTATATTTTACTAGCTACTTCAAAAACAAATTTTGCTTATTAACAGAAAGTTTAAAACAGATAAACCTGGATACCACCATGTATGCTGTTAATTGGTTCTTCTACATTCTCTGTAGCAAGTTTCAAACAGTATATGGAATTAGATCTTCTCCTCCAGTTACCCCATGCCTCCAGGTTCCAGCTACCATCTTTGCTACTGCTCTATTATTTCTCCAGGATTTTTTTCCCTCGTGTTATATTATATGCTAACAGCACAACTGTTGTTTCCCATGTCAAATATACTGTCTTCAGTAAATTGTAAGAATGTAAATTGTTCATATTTGCCTCTGTAAAATAATAAACCCTTGTTTAGCAAAAAAAAAGTCAGTAGTAATAGCTTAGAAGTGTTCAACAAGATAAAGGTTTAACTTCTAATCTATTTATGAATATATATATTCTACAGGAGAGCATAATCACTTTCATCAGAAAGCCTCATAGAAAGGCAAATGTTCTGTTAAATAATTTAGAAAAATACCATCCTCAGACAACAGCCCAGTCTCTGGTCTCCAAGAGCCTATCAGCCAGCACTAGAGTTGCTCAACATCCTGCATAGTATAGGATTTCCCATGTTCAGCTCCTTTATCTCTTCTAAAAAGCATGTGCAACGTGACTTTTCATTTTCATTTTTTACAGGTAGCTGGCCACTTTTCTTGATGATAGATAGAGCTTCATGTTCAATGGATCTGTAAGTGGATGCGTTGGATCCATTATACACATGCCATCTGACTTAGCTCTACAAGCACAGACTGCTTTGTCCTCAGAGTCCATATGAACATCAGGGTACATTCACAACAGTGACGGCTCTGATTTTTCAAAACTCTATATATAGTGCTGCATGGGAGAGTTCATGGTCTTAAATGGATTTATGTATTATGAATCCTGGTATTCTCTTCTGAGATGCCTAATTCTTCCTTCCCATTCCCTTTATAAAAAGTCTAGCTGGTCAAAGATAGGTGTCTTCATGCTTAACGAACTGAAGCCTACTTCCTGTGGTAGATTTCATGTCTTCAAGGTACTTGAACTGCTCAGTGTGCCTAAAAGATAAGTGAATCATTCTGGCAAAATCTCACTGTCTGACACTATGATTATTTATTTATTATTATTTTTTAATCATCCTGCATGCAGGAGACAGAGCTTTTTCAACACCCACCTCAAGACAACAACTGTGATTCTCAGGAATGATCCCATGTTCATCACCTTCAGATCCAATTACAACATCCATCTTCTTGCAATTTAGTTCCCCAGCATAATCGCACAGTGATCTTACACGGATGTATATGATCTGTAAAAAAAAAAAACCACTGCAATGCACAGAATAATTTCCCTTGGAGAAAGGACAAGAAGGCAAGAGCATCAGACTAGACTGGACTACCCCTTCTATTCTAAAAACAAGCCTAGGGCCCAAAGCCAGTGACCCTGCTTGTAGTAAGAATCGTTGTTACAACGTTCAGCATGGTTCAATAACGAACTAAGTATGTCATTTTGATACGCTAAAAAAATAAATTATATTACCATTAATGATACTATGAAAAACATCACCTAGACCTGGGACAGAACAGGAAAAATGGCATTGGACAGGGAGTTGGTTTCCTCTCAGAGAAGCATCAGTGAGAACTGAAGGGAAAATGATCCCTATCCAAGCCACATTTCAGCAGATTTCAACTGTAGCTCTTCTTTCACCTAAAGAACGCTGACACACACTACCCCCTTCACATTTTTAGAGAAGTTGCTTTTAATTTATTTCAAATGAAAAAGAGTTTTGTTCCATTTCCTCCCAAAGAGCTAGGATGAAGTGGGTCTACTTTGTCTGAAGGGCTAACTTTACTGTTCTGAAAAAATAAAAATCTCTTAAATGAATGAAGAGCGTAAAAAGATGCCTCAAAATAGAAGACTGATTGCAATTGTAACTATGTAGAAATTATCGGTCTATATTAGACTCTCTGATGTAGAGCTATAACCTGAGAAAGCGCATGTTTTCCCCAAGGAAATGACTGTAGTCGTTTACCTACCTGCCAATTTTTTCAGTGTTCTTCCTTCACTCCCTTTTTTTTTAAGTTCTGATGCTATTAAAAATTCGTAACATTTTACACTATGAAATAATTAATTGCACTTGTTGATTTCCCATTATCCTGTGGTTTTTTGTGTTTTCTTTTAAGTAGAAAAAATTATTTCTTGGAGACATCTGGATGGGAAAAAAGGACTATTAATGGGTGAATGAATGTCACTTGGTTGAGGGTAAAACAGATGATCCAATCATTTCTAAACGGACTTCTTTTTGTTCTGAGAAAGTGCTAACAGAACTAAATAGAGATGATCGGAAAAATGAAAGAAGAGTACATATTGGATACTTTTGACTTGCCTACAGCACATTGTACTTTTGAATTTATGGCAATTTGTGATAAGCTAGGATCCCTTCACATTAAAAAAAAAAAGTTAAAATTATCAGTATATTCTAGAAGATATATTGGAAATTTCAACAAATGAGCTGCAGTCAGAAAGAAGTATAGAAAAGCTGTTGATATTAAAGGAAATGGTTCTATAAAAGGTAGAGAAATAGATACACCAAAAGTATTCAGGACAGGAAAAAAGTTTGATAGTGTATGAGCACTTACAAAATGAAAATGACAGATTCTAGTAGGAAAGGGCTAAAATAATTGAGGGGTAAAAAAAATCTAAAAAAAAAAACCTGCAATTGAGTTTAAAGGACTTGTAATAAACAATGCAAGAGCAAAGATTTCACACTTATAACCAATGAATCCAATAGATGCTTTAAAATATTTTATAAATACATTATTTGTATGTTTATTTGTGCTTTGTTTATAGCATAAAATTGCTCACCTCTGCCTATTTGTGGCTAAGAGCTCAAAAGCACTGGATGATGGATTATACTCAGTTTAACATACTTCTAGGACACTTGTGCAGGCCGCCATGCTTCCTTCCACTTCTCATGCTCCATCTCACTGTATATGACCTACATGGGTAGCCACACTATTTCTATCCAAGAAAGTGACCATGTTCAGGCCACGTTAGCTGGACCATCTTTGTATTCCAGTCTCAGTGGTCACACAGCTAACGTGGAAGACTACTGTTGTTCAGATGCTCATACTGTCCCTACAGACATTCCCAAGGTAGACAATAAAAGTGTCTCTGGTGCCACTTTTCCAGCTGATGAATGTGTACTGTCTACCAAACCCAAATTCTATGCCTACATGGTGTTAAACAGCCTTATGCCTGGTTTTCTACAGAGTTCTTGTAAAATATATTCTGAGTTAATAAATCAGTACAAAGTATCTATTTTAATGAGTCAATCAGGGGAACACAAAATTAGTGGTTGCATTCAATAGTAGCAAAGTGTAAGAACTGAGATGTTTATGCAACTTTCATTAGGTCTCCTTGTGGCTAAGTTTTGATACTATCATTAATTAGAAAATCACATCTGTTTTTCATAAGATTCTTGGCTGGCCAATACACAGGACAGATAAACCAGTAAGACTTCATTGTCTATAAAAGACTTTTCCCTTGGAAACTGTAGCTCAGTGACTGAAGGAAGAGTGGAAAGAAAAGGAGGATCTATGAGCTAAGGCCACTAAATATTGCCATAGAAAATTGTAATCTGCCTTCCCTCCAGGCTCAGGAAACAGAAGAATCATACCTTCTCATGTCCTTTGTATGTACGGATAGTCTTTTACTACACCTTTTAATGCACTAATATATACAAAGTATACCTGCACTGTGCAATGGTGTTTGGTGCAAAGATACACCTTGGGTTCTGAGAGCTCTACACTGTAACAGACCGTGCTAACACTCAGCGTATGCTTGCTCTTGTTTTCATATGCTGGCTACCTTTCCTAGGCTAGTAAGTTCCCTACCAGCTTGTGTGTCTTCTTGTGCAAAAGAGATTTGTTATGCATAAAAGGTGTAGAAGAATGCTCACTGTCCCCATGGCTACAGCACAGGAAGAGGAAGTGATGGTGTCTCTGAAGCTTCAGTGCTGTGGGATATTTCTGCCAATGTTTCTAAAGCAAAACCAAACCTTTCATTAGCAATATTTTGTTGTTCTGGTTTTACTCTTTTTTTTTTTTTTTTTAATTAAAATATTAGAGCTTGAATCCTATTTAGAACAACAAAGAGTCCAAGGAAAGCATACTTGAATGTTAAGAAATTGTAGGATTTGAACATCTATCTTTGTAAGTATTGCTGTACTTCAGTAATATATTTTAATCTAAAACA
Organism: Phoebastria nigripes; assembly: GCA_035582835.1. Taxonomy (NCBI): domain Eukaryota; kingdom Metazoa; phylum Chordata; class Aves; order Procellariiformes; family Diomedeidae; genus Phoebastria; species Phoebastria nigripes. The sequence continues at coordinate 624,692 of JAYKAV010002845.1, read as the reverse complement.
CTTGAAAAACTGTCCACAGTACAGTTAATGGATTTAATTACAAATAATACTGTTCTGACCTTTCTCCATCTAGATGTAGACATTTCACCCTCTAGCAACTGCATTTTTAAATTTCACTGATGACATATTGTTATTAATAGACAAAAGACCATTGATGATATCCACAGATCTAAAGCTTTTGATTTAATCATCGTGTTCCCTTGATTAAAGAAACTGCTATTCTTTGGTCAATTATTCCTGCTATTATCTTGGTTGATTTTTGTGGGCCATTATAAAAATGTTACAGAGACAAATTCTAATAAAACTGGTACATTTGTGTCTTATTTGAAAATGTTGATTGACCCTTATTTATGCTGGAAAAACAAACCATTCAATAAGAAACAGCTCTCTGAATTGAATACAGAGGCCTGGGAACCTCTGTTTTGCCATAGATCAGTTTGGCAGAACAGATCCATACAATCCTGGGTTTCAGCAGAGGTTAATGGTACCTTTGGGCTGCTGTAAATGATGCCAAGTAAATACATTTCTGAAAGAACTATACATTAGCTGAACGTTGTTGTGCGCTATTTATACTAACAGCATGACACCTGTGCTATGACTGACTGGCATGGGTCTGTCAGAAAACAGCTTGAGCTTTGTCTCAGGAAAAGGTCTTTCCACTTGGACTAGGCACTATGCAGGAAGCCCTGGATGTGCCTGTACCTCCCAAAGCTCTTAATGCAACAGCCTAGTGCACCTGAAAGGAAAAGATTTTACCCTCCCTGTATAGCAGCTCAGCTGGGTCCTTCAGGACCAAGAGGCCCTATCTGAGGAAGTTTTGAATCTTGTGCTGGCCTGTTAGGGTCACCTGTGCAACACAGAAGGAGGTCTGTGCTTGATCAAGCCTATCAGCTCTCTTTATTGCCTTAAATACCAGAAGCCAAAACACAATTAAAAAATCTTGTCTGTGGATTTCAGAAAATTTCTAAAAACCACCCATGAGATTTTGTCCCCCCTAAGACAGTGACAGAAATCCAAATTACATCAATGAAGCCAGTAGCTTTTTTGTAATTAGTTATGTGACACTATGCCAAGCAACCTACAGGTTGTAATCCCAGCTGAAAGTTACATTTGCATCCTACCTGTTTACATAAGCCTATTTTCCAGTGAAATCTCTGATGGTGCAAATACATTATTTTTGCTTTGAAAAGCTCACTAAGACTTTACAAGCTTACTCACTTACTCTTACTGAGTTAAACTACATCTGATTCAAAAGTCTTGTTCTGGCTGTTACGAACTGACACTCTTCTTCACTTCATGTATCTTGACAACACCTCTGAATCAAGAGAGTTTAGTCATGTGGATTTATTTAATATATTGTATGTTTAGAATCCCGCAGCTTTATTTTTGCTGTGTTTGTTCCTACATCCTTCAACTGACCCTATATCCTTCCAAAGAGAAATTATTTACTTTCAGTTATACTAAAATATGATCTATAATTATAATTCTACATTAAAGGAGATATTGATACATACACAAGGTGGGTGGTGGGTGTGTGTATGTGTATGGACTTTGTCCTTGACGAAAGATTCCTGAAGTAGTTGCATTCCTGCAGATTTCCCTTGGAGATAATCACACCACTTCAGGACATAATAGTCACCAGCTGGAATACAACCTACTTTAAATAGAGAATTTGAAAGAAGTATACAGACTGTTGTCCTAATAGCAAAATACTCAGTGGCCATGAAATGCAAACACTAACCTGACTGCTTATTTGCCATAATATATATAGTCATTTTATCTGCTAGCTAGCTCCAGAAGAGAAAAGTGACCTCATCATGAGATTCAGTCATAGAATCATAGAACTTAAAACTGTGAATTAATAATGAGACCATCTAAGCTCTCTCACTCCAAAGCTAGATTACTTCTCAGTACATATCTTTGGTAATGCAGCCAAACTTTTTCATGTTTCCCAGATAATAAAACCTTTACTGATGTTTTTCAAGTGGCTTTGCTGTCTAATAGATTCTAGCCTTTAGAAGGGTTTTAAACACTCAGTTTAAATTTTCCTGTAATTAATTTATTTATTCTTTCTTATGAATATGTACACTAAAACTGCTGCCTTAAAAGGATTTCCCTTCTACATATGTGAAAACTGTTACCATGTTGCTCTTACTCACTGTTTAATCAAACTACATGTATTCAACTTCAAAATCAGTCCCAGATGATTTTTCCTGTTGATGAAAGTGGATTATCTCTTCTAGAGCTGGCTTAAAAACTTGAAAGTTTTACACAAATTTTTCTTCAGTAAATTTGCCACTTGTTTCCCTATGAAAAACACTTATCCAGGTTAGTRGTGACTGAAATTCATTATCATATAATGGCAGCTGGTATTATTACAGATTTCTTTCCCCTGTGGCATATGTTTTCAATACTGCTATTTATGATACAGCTTGAATCCGCTAACAGATAGTCAAAATCACGCAGCAAGCGTGCAAGGTTCTGAGCCAGACACAAATTTAAAATAAAGAAGGCATTTCAGTGTCAGTGCCATGATTCAAATGTTCTTTTCTCAGCCAAGACGGACTCATAACTAGCATATTTTGTTATCATGCCTTTAAAAGATGTGTTTTTCTTTCACTCCAACTCTATAATAAAATCTTTCTTAGTGGAATTTTCAAAGTACTTATATGAATTAGGAATACAAGTTCCATGAATTTTCCATTAAAATCTATTTTGTTTCTGAGAGGCAATTTATTTTGGATATTTACATATTTTTTTAAAATTAGCCCTTAAACTTACTGCATTATTGATCTATCTGATTCATCGTCTGTCAGTCTCCCCACTCCTCATAACTCCCAAAAGTGTTGGCCAATTTCAGCCAAGGATAAGAATGAGGTCAAAGCCTTAAAGAGAAGTCTCACAAGTTTCATTGAATTTGGTGACTGGATAGAGGACATAGAGCCAGACTGATATCCCACTAGGAATAAAGCATCAGTCACAGCTCAGCAGTTATATTTTTTGATTGACCTCTTGCTATCCAGTCAGCAGGTATTCTGCCAGCATGTCAGTGCAAAAGTAGCTCTGAACTACTGAGAGTATGTAATGTCTTCTGTACAGTTGATATCTGCAGACATGAAAGACAGCTGAGGGGTCTGGAAAGGGAAGTCTAATGGAGTTGGGCATAAAGCTCAGCATAAATGGACAAAGCTGCTGCAACGGGGCAAAGGAAGGGATGTAAGAATATCAAATACAAATTCTCAGAAGATCACTTCATTAGCTCTGCTGTTCTCAGAACAATTTGTTTTATTATTTCTATTAAGACAACAGAAACCAAAACACAACCAAGGAACCATAACAATAAAATACTCCTTATTACAATGAATTTTGAACACCAGCAGGAACAGAAAATAAGCTCAGCATCTAAAAGAAAATGCATTCTCTTTTTAGATTGTATAGACTGAACACAGCCAGCAAAATGATCACACTATAGAATTTTGCAGAGGAGCTTGAAGGAGATACACAGCTACATGATATTGCAGTTAGTGTGATAGCATCTGAGGAGTCCATCTCAGCATCCTGCTGCACTCAGCACAATGCATGCACACGGAGGAAACAAATATTTTCCACTTCCCATGTGATTTTGTCTTCACCCATCTTCTTTTATGTCTCCTCCATCTAAACATAAAGATAATTCCAGGGGCTGAAGAGGAAAACCTCATTCACAAACACCTAAAAAAAACACTACTGTTAAGTCAGTTCCCTGTAACAGCTATTCTGGTGATGAATTTGTTAGTTTTTTAGTGGCATAGGGATAAGATGACTGTGTGATGGACCCCAGAGTAGTCCCAGTAGTGTTCTGTCAACTCGCTGTCAATTTTCACTCCTTCTCATGCCACCACTGTCAAGCTTGTAAAACCAGATGCTATGTTACTGATGCACTGAGATCCAGTTGCATTGATATTGCAGAGGCAGGTTTGTGAGTAATTAGAGAACATTGGACTGCTGGGCTCCTGACTGGTACTATCTTGGGCAGTAAATTTATCTCAGAGCAGAACTAAAAAAAAAAAAAATGGTTTGGCTAGTTGTTTGGTTGGCTGGTTTGAAAGAAAAAAGAAAAAGGAAAAAGGAAAAAGAAAAAAGGAAAACGGAAAAAACACCAAAAAAAGATAAATCAAGCATCATCCCTCTCCCCCCTAAATGTCAGAGATTGCTTAGAAACAAGTGATTTTCAGAAAACAGCATAATTTGAATCTTCATTTATGTTTTCTAGGAGTTCGGGAAACCTTTTTACTAGTAAACTAGAAACTTCCTTATTTTTTAAGGTTAGAGTCCCACTTTGTAAAGAGCAGGGAGCTGGTCTTTATGAGACTAGGGACCAGAATTGCAGCCAGCACCAAGTATCCCTCAGGCTTGTGGTGAGGTTGTGAGAAATCCATTCTTGGGAATCTTTCACTGCTGTATTGGTTCACAAATATCTCATTAGCTTCCCTTTGTCCTCACTGTTTCAAGGATATCAATAATTCAGTAGGAGTCTATACCAGCAAGACATTATTCCTAATCCAAAAGGTTAAGAAAGTCAACTGTAGAGGACCAGCCTCCTCCTAACCTCCTCCAACCACTGTTGCAACGTACATTGTGAGCGCTAAAGAGTGCCTTTCCCCAACACTGGGCGTCTAGGCGGACCGCCAGACATGGGATAACAGCACGGGCAGCATAGGTAGGGGCTGGTCCACAGCCTTGTCCTTACCTGATAGAGAGGAAACATTTTATCCATTTTGTGTCACTTCACTGTTATACGGAAAGAGAAGAAATGGCAGACTAGTTTCAGATAGTATTGAAAAATCAGCACTGTACAGCCTTATTCAAAGTACTTCCTTTAAAAACTTCCTGGGAATAAGAATGCTCCACATTCAATAGAAAATAGCTACAGCTTGGTCATAACTGAGGAAACGCAGCAGAGAACTGTTTGCGATAAAGCAAAAGATCTCTTTTTTTTGCCTTTCGTGAGTCCTTCCTTTTGTGCTCTGGAGGTTCTTAATGAAAAATGTGCACTCAAAAGATACATATGAGCTTTTTACAGTCTAGCATGAGCAAGGAAGAAGCTATTCATAGAGGCAAATGCCCAGCAGCTTATTTGACATACTGTTCCTGCTGATAGCAGAGTGGCATTTGGAACAGGGAGTTTGTGTTTTGGACAAAGCATTTTTTACAGTTACTATGTGATATGACAAGAAGAGAATACAAAAAAAAGCGATGAGAGGAAGGCAAGGACAGAGCTGATATGGTTTCATCAGAATTACTGTAATTACAAAAGTTTTCAGCAGTACCGTGTATGTGGGTGCACAGTTCTTTATTGAATACTTGAAATATATCACCTGCACCCCTGAGAATGCTGACAGCAAATTCAGTACTGGCAGGAAGGTGTGGGGACCTGATGCCATTGCTAGTCAGGCTGTGATACTCCCCGATCATCACGGTTTCTTCCTCTGCTCTTGTGCATCGTGTTCCAACTCCCTAAGAGGAGTCAAACCACCCAAAGTCACTTTCAGAAATGGGTCCACAGCAAAGCAATTAGATCCCAGCAACAGTTTTGTTGGCTCCAGAAGACTTAAAGCTGGGTAGGTGTTTTACTACTCTCTGCATCCAGACCCAGTTCTCATATTCAGGCTTAAAGATGCCACAAAACATTTCCAGAGAAAACTTCTCTATTTTTTAAAAATGTGTTTAGCCAAAGAAACATAATTAAGAAAGCATGTTTGGACTTCACTCAGTTCTTTACTAGATTTCAGGAAAAGCAAGCAAAAGAATTTTTCCAAGTCATCCAGAGCAATAGAGCCAGGGGAGACCACATTATGACATTCTCATATTTCGATACTGCCCATAAAACTCCAAAAAAGGGGCAACCCCATTCACTAAAATGTTGTTCTTTCTTGCTTAAAGAAGCATTTGTTTAAGGGTAATGGAAAGCATTTCACTGGTGTGGCTTTATTTGCTTTCTGATTTTTTAAATAAGGGACACAGCTTTCATGTCACAGGTGTGCTGAATTGTCACAGCAGCTAACAGAGGAGCCATCCTTGTCATCAACTCACTTGATTCTGTCTTTGGTAAGTCCTACAATAAGATAGTAACATGTCAACTGACTAATGCACCATGGAATAATTTTTTCAAAATAATTATAAGTTCTTTTTTTTTTTTTTTTTTTTTTTNTTTTTTTTTTTTTTTTTTTTTTCTCTGTCCAAGCACTAAGGGTCTTGTATGCTGTTTCCATTAATGTAGCTACTTATGCTATGAAATACCACTGAAATCAATGGGACTATTTATGGAGTCATTTGCTATTCAAAGGGCTTGATTCTCTGATTATTTATTCTGGGTTTTCACTAGTGTTACTCTGCTTACTTGAACAGAGTTACTTCTATTTTAGCTGATGCAAAAGAGACTACAGTCAAAGGTGACAGAGTCTGGCACTAAATCACTTTGTAAATAGTTTCTTCAAAATAAAGAAAATTAATATCTTTGGGTAAGTGCAAATCACAGTTTAACAGAAAGCCCAATCTGGATTTTGCATGTTCAGTGGGATATTCCAAACAAAAATGAATGCTCAAAGGTAGCATTATTTTTGAAGCTCCAACATTCCCTATGTGCTTGACAAATAGCATCTGTCTAGAATTAAATCTTGCCTCGTTGATGTCATTAGGAGATCTTAAACAGAGATCAGATTTCATCCTGGGGAAACAGGCTTACAAAGGCTTTTGTTAACAAAGTTCTTTATTTCATAACGCAGAGGTGCCCAATTCATAAGCCATTCCAACATATTTCAGTTATTTAACTGAGTCTACAATCTACTTCCAGCTACCTCCTTTCCCAAGCACCTCGAAGATGTGGTTGGAGACCAAGCTGCAGGTGAGATGGATAATCCTGATAGTTGCAACCTCCTATTTCACAGCCATCCTGACAATTTGGTCCTCTGCCCAAAACACAGGCATCCTGATTGCCTGACAGGTACAAAGCTCATCCCCTTGCAGGGTGGGGTTCAAAAGATCCCCTTTTTGACATTTCCAAGGCAGGCAGGGAGCAAGAAATGATCTACAACTGCCTGTTTATGAGCTATTGCAGGAAAAAAAAGGCTTCTGAGAAGCACCAGACTTATTGTGCCTGCTTTGTACAGGCTCTGTGTAAATGTGTGCATACTTTCAGATTTTATGCACATGTGAAGATCAGCTGTCCCGGGCATGCATGGTGGGTGGCATGCTGTGGCAGGGAGAATGGGCTCAAGAGTCATAATTGGTAAGCTTCTGATGAGCTGACTGAGCACAGTACACATCATGTAGCACTTTTCACATTGCCAAGTTAACAGCTATCACCAGAGGTAGAATTTAAACTGCTGGAATAAACAAAGTCAAGGGGAAGTATCTTGCCGAAATGTCACCTCCCACAGAGCTTGTGGAAAGCCATTACTATTGTAAAGATGCATATATGGGATTTCAAAATGTATAGTATGCCTTAAAAGATATACTTCAAGAATGCAAAACATACAGCAAGGGCAAACAATTATCTTTCCCAGAGTTTAAATAAGATTGCCATTTTTTATATGTTGGAAACTTTCCGGTAGCTTTCAGATGGTTTATTATTATACAAAGTAATCTGTCTAACTCAACTAAAATAGTTCACTTGAGAAAAAAAAAATGAAGTCATTTGTGGTTATAAACTTTATAGAGGTTTAACTTGTCTGCCTTACTTTGTCTGAAAGATAGGGCTATAATCTCAGACAGCTACCAGGAGAATTAACTGGCTCACAAATTGGAAGCACTTTATCTAAGTGCCAAGTATACTACTGTCAGAGGTAGAGCTGCTCTAGCAATAACCCTGTGCCAAAGTAGCCCCAGAACCGTGGGTCTCAAGAACAAGTATCTTCTTCCTTTATTCTGTCCCTTCTTTCAGGACTGTAAACATAAAGATACCTCCAGCTACCATGTTTCTCTTATGGCCTGTCTTTCCTGAGAGAACAGAGGACCCCTCCAGCCAGCCCAGCTGGCTCTGCTGGGCTTTGGAAAGGTGGACTGAAGGACAGAGCCAGAAACCAAGGAGCCTGTGCAACGTCAGCCTTGTGGGTTCCCTGCGGGGTGCCTGATGCTCGAGTCCTGAGCAGGCTGTGCTGCAAAAGGGAGGGCTGTGGGATGGTGGCCCAGGGCTGGGATGGTGGCCCAGCTGAGTGCTGAGTTTCATCTTTGGCCCTTTTTCCTGTCCTTCAGGGCCAGGGCACAAGGCTAGGGCCCTGAAGCACACTGACAGCAGGTACCTCTTGGTGCTGGTGAGACCTTGCCGGGGGGTCAGTCCTGACCACAGAACAGGGAGGAAGATGTTGAAGGCTCTGAATCCAGCTAATACGGTCTGATTTATTGTTTACAGGGACTGAACAAAGACTACATAGCTAGGGAAAAGGGCAGCACGTTGCTATCCCCAAAAGAGAAAACAAACTGGAGACTGTATGTTTCGCAGAGGGTTTATAGGCTGATACAAAAACCACATTTCCAAAAATAACAGCTGTAGAGATTGATGAGGTGCCCCGTCCTCTCCAGGACTTTTTTGCTCTTACCCTGGCAGATCCAGCAGCAAGGTGCCTTGGTCCATAAGAAGTGTCAGCTTTACCTGTGGAGCAGCTAGAGGGGTGGGAATGAGTGAAGAAACGGATGGTTGCAGAAGTGCAGGTTGCTGGTCAGAGGGTTCCCAGCCCTGCTCTCAGCCCTGAGCAGACCCCCGGCCCCGGCCTCGGCCCAGGGCAGCTCCAGCGCGGCGGCCCCGTGGCAGGGAGGCGCCGGCTGCTCTGTGTGAGCGGGACAAACTGAGCCATCATGCAACTTGCTGCAGACTGTTTGCTGGCAACCTTGACCATGCCAGGAGTCATTTATTTTCTTGCCTATTGCTAGCATGGGTCACCCAACCTGTGGCACTGTTGCACACAGTCGCTAGTGATAAAATAAATATCTGGAATATGGGAAATGAAGCAATTCAAAGAAGACTAAGAGCCTGCAATAGGGAAGTGTTACCTTGGTATCAAGCACTATTCTATTTGAAATCCTTGACACACATGGAAGAATTGTATCTTTTTTTAATTCTCCTCTCCCCCGCCCTTCCCTGTCCCCCTCGCTGAGGTGACCCTGATATATGCGATGTATGCGCTGTATGCGATATGTGCATGTGAAAGCGCTGTTACCACAACTGTAAAATCCCAGAGTGGCGTRTATTACCCTGGCTGTGGCATCATTCCCCGCCTTGCACTGGGGGCTGGGGGGTAGGCAGCCGAAGTGCTGCTAACAAATTAGAGAAGGTAACAAGCCTCAAAAGGGACAAAGGCAGGGCAGGAGGGGATAAAGCAGCCCGCAGCCCTGCATCGAGGAGGGGAGGCGATACCCAGCAACCTGGGCGGGGAGGGAGGAAAGGGGAGCCCGCAGGACCGGGGGGAGAGCTGGGGTACGGAGCCATACTCTCGAGAGACCCGCCCGGGTTCCTGCTCTCCTGGCTGTTTTGCTTTTTGATTGTTCTTTATCCCCGATTTGAAGAGGGAAAAAAAGTATTTTTTTTATGAAGGGGGCAGACAAGTAAATGATTATTTTGCTTTTTGCTTGACTTGAGGGCTAGAGACTAATCTATTTAGCCCTTTCGTTGGTTTGAATTAATGTCAGGAGGAAGAAACGCACCCGGGAAAATTAAACAGGAGAAGGATTGCCTTTTGCTAAAAACGTATTTTCGTTACTTTAATTTATTTGTGCTTATTTTTCCCACGCCGGTTCTCCGATTGTAAGGAAATATACCAAGTGTGAAATAAACGCTTCGACAAAGCAAATAACTGTTATTACTTCTACCCATCCATAAATATGGTATAAAAATAATAATTGATCACATTACTTTTCATTTCCCTGCTTCCACTTATTGAAGGACACCGTGCAACGAAAACCGCCAAGAGCCTTAAAGAAACGAAGCGTGCTTCGGAGCGAGGGTGGCCCTGCTCTGAGGCGATGGTGCTGCTGGATAGAGGTGGTACAAGACCTCTTCCCCGCAGAAGAGCTCGGGAGTGCTCTCTGAGAAGTGTGCCAACGAAGAAGCTGATTTAAAAAAGGAGCGCTGGGGAGGTGCTCCCCAGGCTGATGGCGAGGTTTGAGCTTTTGCCTAGGGGCGCGGGGCGGCACCCCCGGCCCCCAGGACCCCACTTTTTTCCCCAAAGCCCAGGGTTCAGGCGCCACTTGGCAAGGTAGCGGCACACGGGGCGGCGGTGGGTCTCGGAGGAGGTGCCAAGGGGCGGGGGAGGAGGAGGGCACCCGAGGACTGAGCCGGGGCGGCCGCCGAAGAGCCGGGGTCTCCCTCCCGGCCTGGGCCGGCCGGCGCCCGCCGCTCCCGCCACGTGGAGGGGCGCTTCCCGCAGCGGCGGCGGGGCCAGGCGGGGGCGGGGGCGGCTCGCCGAGGCCACCGGGCCGCTGCCGGGGCAGGCGGGTTGCCCCGGCGGCTCCGCGGCGCTCCCCGGCTCGGCCCGGCCTGCCAGGGCGGCGGGGCCCGGGGAGGAGGCCGGCAGGGTTTGCCCGTCCTCGCCGGAAGCCGGGCAGCTAAGGCGAGATACATGGGAATGCGCCAACGTATTCCCTTAGGGACACCTCCTGTGGTGGCCCCCGGCGTGTTTTAGCCTCCTCCTCTCCAAAGGAGTCGAGGGCAAGGATTTGCTTCGTAAAATCAAACATACTGGCAGGGTCCTAACAACCCTCCGGAGAGGGAAGCTGACATGACGGCTTGGATGTGACATCCAGCGGACACCTTTCCCCTTGCAAGCGACCGGTACCCTCGTTTTCCTCCCCTCCGCGGCTGCAGAGCTAGGTTGCCGAAGCGGGTTATCATCTGGGGAATTAGGCAGTCAAACCTACCCACCTCTGCGGGAACCAGGGAAACACAAGGAACATAAAAA
>JAYKAV010002845.1:587747-599084 GCA_035582835.1 Phoebastria nigripes | reverse complement strand
CGCCGCCGCCGCCCCGCGCGCTGCTCCCTCGGCCGCTGCAACTTTCCCCCTCAGACTAGTGTGTGATGTTGGACATGGGAGATAGGAAGGAAGTGAAAATGCTGCCGAAATCCTCCTTTAGCATAAACAGCCTGGTGCCCGAAGCCGTCCAGAGCGACAACAACCACAGCAGCCACAGCCACCACAACAGCCACCACCCCCACCACCATCACCACCACCACCACCACCACCACCACCCGCCGCCGCAGCAGCCCCAGCGAGCCGCCGCGGCCGAGGAGGAGGACGAGGAGAAGGGCCAGCTCCTCCTGCCGCCCCCCGCCGCCGCCGCCGCCGCCTCCGGCGCCCTGGAGGTGGCCAAGGCGGACATGCTGGCGGGCAAAGGCGACGCGGGCGCGGCGGCGGCGGCGGCGGCGGAGCTGGAGGAGAAGGAGAAGGCGGCGGAGGAGAAGAAGGGGGCGGCGGAGGGGGCCAAGGACGGGGAGAGCGGGAAGGAGGGGGAGAAGAAGAATGGCAAGTACGAGAAGCCGCCGTTCAGCTACAACGCGCTCATCATGATGGCCATTCGGCAGAGCCCCGAGAAGCGCCTCACGCTCAACGGCATCTACGAGTTCATCATGAAGAACTTCCCCTACTACCGGGAGAACAAGCAGGGCTGGCAGAACTCCATCCGCCACAACCTCTCCCTCAATAAGTGCTTCGTCAAGGTGCCCCGCCACTACGACGACCCGGGCAAAGGGAACTACTGGATGCTGGACCCCTCCAGCGACGACGTCTTCATCGGGGGCACCACCGGCAAGCTCCGCCGGCGCTCCACCACTTCGCGGGCCAAGCTGGCCTTCAAGCGGGGCGCCCGGCTCACCTCCACCGGACTGACATTCATGGATAGGGCAGGATCCTTGTACTGGCCTATGTCCCCCTTCCTCTCCCTGCACCACCCCCGGGCCAGCAGCACTTTGAGTTACAATGGGACCACGTCCGCCTACCCCAGCCACCCCATGCCCTACAGCTCAGTGTTGACTCAAAACTCCTTGGGAAACAACCACTCCTTTTCCACGTCTAATGGGTTAAGTGTTGATAGACTAGTCAATGGAGAGATACCTTATGCCACTCATCACCTCACAGCAGCAGCTCTGGCCGCCTCAGTGCCGTGTGGCTTGTCAGTTCCCTGCTCTGGCACCTATTCCCTAAACCCCTGCTCTGTAAACCTCCTAGCAGGACAGACGAGTTACTTTTTCCCCCATGTTCCTCACCCTTCAATGACTTCTCAAAGCAGCACTTCAATGACGGCCAGGGCAGCCTCCTCCTCCACGTCGCCACAGGCGCCCTCCACTCTCCCCTGTGAGTCCTTAAGACCTTCTTTGCCAAGTTTTACAACGGGACTTTCCGGAGGACTTTCTGATTATTTCACACATCAAAATCAGGGGTCTTCTTCAAACCCTTTAATACATTAACATCCATGGGATCAGACTGTAAGTGAACATTTTACACACGTTTGCATTGTAAATGATAATTAAAAGAAAAAAAAAAAAAGCAAAACAAAAAAGTCCAGGTATTTTTTATTAAGTTCCCCCATTTTCTGTACGTTTGTTCAGTCTTTAGGGTTGTTTATTATTCCACCAAGGTGAGGAGTGTCAGCAAGGTGCAATGTGGGGAGATTACATTGTAGACTATGAAGTTTGGAAGACAAAATTATAGTAGAATGTGTATCTAGTGACTGCTTTTGCAATTTTTTATTCAAATACGATAAGTCTATCACTAAAAGCCGCCAGATTCTCCATGTTTGCAGTATTATAAGTTATCATGGATATGTCGGTGGGTGCAGACCTTGAAAGAAAAAAAAAACACCAATAAATTTATGAAAACTATAAAAAACTTAAAACGTAATTTGTATTTAAGCAGAGTTAATACTGAAAGATGCCCAAGAACTACTTTTTGGCCATTTATTATTTTATCCTTTTCTTTACTGAACTGCTTTTTTGGGTTCCTTTTTTTTTTTTTTTTTTTTTTTTTTTTTTTTTTTTTTTTTTTTTTTTTTTTTTTTTTTTTTTTAGACCAAAGATTGGGTTTTAGAAAATGCACTCAGTGTACGGAGTAATTTAAAAAACAGCAACATTATTTCAGTTTGCAGCACTGCCCGTTCAAATGAATCAGAAGGGGACAAAATTAATGATTGCCTTCAGTTTGTGTTGTGTATATTTTGATGTATGTGGTCACTAACAGGTCACCTTTATTTTTTTTCTAAATGTAGTGAAATGTTAATACCTATTGTACTTATAGGTAAACCTTGCAAATATGTAACCTGTGTTGCGCAAATGCCGCATAAATTTGAGTGATTGTTAATGTCGTCTTAAAATTTCTTGATTGTGATACTGTGGTCATATGCCCGTGTTTGTCACTTACAAAAATGTTTACTATGAACACACAGAAATAAAAAAATAGGCTAAATTCATATATACTTGACAGTTTTTTGTCTCTTTTATTAACTAAAATTAATATGCCAGAGGCTTTAAAATTACAGGGAGATCAGAGCGCTGCTTATTACAGCAGTCCACCATTTTTCACATGCTCCTTCCCCCCCCCCCCCCGATCATATTGTCTTTAACAGTAGTATTTTCAAATGTAAAGGATCAGGGTATTTAATTAAACACCACGGCCACTATTGTGATGTCCGTTTTGGGGCAGAACTCTTACCAAGTCTGCTTAAAAATTGTTAGTACGAGGTAGGGTGTCTTACTAAAAACTGTCTTACATTGAAGATGTTTAAAACTGCGTACGTGTATATATATACACACATATATATGCATACATATAAATTTAAATTTATATGCACACATTAGGAAAAAAAACCAAGGTGCATTTTTACATAGATACGTGTTGTTCCTGCGATCTCTGAAATGCATTCAAAGAATTATTCTTCTGAAAGATATTAATTTCGACTCTGTGATAACTGGAGATCTATCAACTATGGATGTGTGTATGTGTGTATATACATATACATATTAGCTTTCATATAATCATTTGATCAAATTTAGCAAGCTATGATACGTATGTGTATAAAATGCAATCCTTATCTTAAAGGAACACTGTTCCGGAAGTATCTGTACTATATGTATTTATATACTTCTAATGCTGCAAACACTTTGGCTTTAAATATTGTAAAAGTAGCGATAGTTTTTCAGCTAGAACCTCTCTCCTCTGCCCCTTTGGCCCTCGGGACGGGGAAGGAGCCGAGCAGGGGTGAGGTGAAGTTGCAGTACATTGCAGTGAGGCAGAGGGCTGGCGGGGTCACGTGACGCCTGGCTTGCATACCGATGTTGAAACGTTTTAGGGGAAAAAAAAAACCCAAACCTCTGTGGATGCACTTAAATTTAAAGTTTTGAAACGGACTTCTTTTTCACTATCTGTCTGCTGATGGTAATGCTCGCTGAAGCCCACTAACCCATGCAAGCGAGCGTCCGTAAGTGTGCTCCGTTGCCTGGAGAATCAATCCATTAGTTTTAAGGGGGCAACGCTACGACTAATTTTAAGAAGCATTTAATCCTAAAAGGAATTGGTTTCTTGATGAGTTTAAGGAAGCCTATAAAAGCCGCAACTCTTGAAAATAATTAGAAAACTTGTGCAAAAGGTTTACGAACTAATTGGATCCCGCGGTGAGTCTGCAGAGGACAAGTTGTTCATTTGTTACGTTTGTGTAGTCTAAACTGGGCTCTGCAGCAGTGCAATAAGCCGGCCACTGCTCACAATAGGCCCAATGAAAAATAATCTCCAGCTCGGAGATGTTATCGCCAACACTTTAAAGAGCTGATCTTAGGAAGACAGAAAAGAGGAAGAAAAAGAGAAAAAAAAAAAATGCCGGGGCGTGAATAAAGAAGCAATAGCAAATCTGAATTCTTGCAAACAGAATATTTGTCATGCAGAAAGAATAAGGAGAGGGAGGGGAAATCTTCCGAAAATAAGTAATAAATAAACAGATGCAAGCAGATCTGCAGGAAAGCGAGAGCAGTGAAAGGTTACGGATGAGAGATGGGACACCCAGCTCTGCACTATGTGGGGGAGAAGGAGAGAAATCTCTGATATTCTTGGCTTTCACTCTCACTTCTGCAATTCAAAATTAATCATCACTATGAGGAAAAGGTTGTTTGGTTTGGGGATGAAGAGATGATACCACCACTTGGAAGCGCCTACCCTCCCCCATATTCTTCACTCTATTGTCATTAAAAGAAGTGATCGCAAAAAACTAAAAAAACAAAACTCTTTTGCAACAAACCTATCGGAAACAATAAAATGAAATAGGTGTGATTTGAACTCCTGAAGAGTCGAGACCCCATTCTGTATACTTGTGCCTAAGCAAATTAAAAGAATGGCATCTGCTGCAGCTGACAAAAGAAATTATTTATTATTTACCACTTGCAATTGGTTGTGTACTGTCGGAAATACAATAGCACATACTTAAAGTATTATTTAGTTCACAATGTAAAAAAATCCGCTGACAGTGTACTAAAAGGAGGAAAAAGACAAGTCAGGTTGGAGGAAAACACAATCTCGCCATGTCAGAGTTGGGGTTGGCTAATAAGCATTAATTAGATAAGCGTGATGCATAATAATTCCTGAAAAGGGTAGCCCTGATGCATGTCTCTCCAGACTTCGTTTAAGCAATGCTCTCAATGCTCTCTTTTAGATTTAGTGTAGCAAAGCGCTGCCTAAGCAGTTCAGGTGCCACAGACTTTTCCCTCTTTCTCTTACGCCGGGGGAAGGGTTGGTTGTTGAGCTGGTAATTTATTCACGTTTCCATACACATATTACCAGCAATGAGACTGTCTTTGTAAAGAGAAAAAAAAATGCTAAAGTTGTCATGGATTGTAGCAGGACTGCCAAGGCCCCAAATACGCCTTTACCTTTGCCTACTCGCCAGACAGAGAAACCCTTTTGTTCGCTGAGGATGTCTTTTAGGGTAATCTTTGCACAGGATCGTTCGGTACTGAATGTGAGGTGGTGGATTTGGTTGGGTTTTTTAAATTCTTCTTTCTTTTTTTTTTNTTTTTTTTTTTTTTTTAAAGCAGGCAATAATTCTGTTATCTGATATTTGTTTCCATGGTGTTTTATATGTCAAATCCTCCAGCTAAGCTTTTAGGATTTTTTTTTTTTTTTTAAATGCACATTTCCAGAATGTTGCGGTGTCTTAGCATTGTTTCCTAATTTAGACTGTTTATGAGGAACGGGTGGTCTTTATGGAATTAAGGAGCTATTGTTATTTTCCTAGTTGATGTTTGAGGTGATTAACTTTGCTCGCATAGATCGTAGGAGAAGAAATCTGCTCATCAAGAAACCTCCAATTACGATTTTAAGATTGCCTTCGCAAACATGTTTGAGGGATAATAAACCGTAACTCGAATCCACAATGGGATATTTAGCCAACCAGTTTTTGACATATTTTAAATATTTTTCTTTTGTTTCAGTAAAATAGCATCCGTTATGTGGAATGTATTCTTACAAAAGGGTTTGAAAGAAAGTGAACAATAATATATTTTGCCTTAAACGGCACAAAACTACTGTTTGGGGGACTGATCATTTTTTTAATCCGGTGCTTGAAAAAATAGTTTAACCGGGACGTCATTTTGCTCTTTATAACTTCTGATGATTATTAAGATATATGTCAGAAATTATGATTCAGGTACACACCCCCTCACCACTCGTGTTAATATGAGGTCTCAATCACCGCGTATTCACTATTCACTCAAGCAAAACTCCCACTGAACTCCGGTGACGTTTTGACTGAACCACATCAGAGTTTTGCTTAAGAAAGAACATTGAGCAAGAGTCACTGTTTTATTAGTGATTATATTCTTTAATTATTCATATTTTCCCTTAGGACGGAAAAAAAAAAGTCTGCCTGTAGATAGTCACTGCTATGTACTTAATTGTATAGTCGCGAATAATACACCCGCCCAAGAAGGAAAGTAAATGCGCATACATGTTACACGACTACAAATTCAACGAATGGCAATAAATATGTATACATACATATAGACACACACAACCCTACAGAGGGGTCTATCCATGCACTAGTGTTGTAGTAGCTGCTCGGCAGTTTTGTGCACTGAAATGTTCTTGTTTTGAATACAGTCCGTCCCCCTCCCCGCCCCGTGGTGAAGGTGCCTGAGTAAATGGATCAAAAAGTAGTGGAGAACTGGGTTAGAAAGAGGTGAAGGTGAAGATCATTAGAGGTTTTAGGGCTGGCTGTGGCTGTTTTGCTGGGTTTGTGTGACTGTGCCCAGAGGGCGGAGTTCCTGCACATTCCTACCTCACCGGAGAACCTGCCCTCAACTCCACTGCAGCTACTCCAGAGAGATGGGACCCTCCAGAAGAAACCTGCCCAGCAATCCCAGCAAGCCTTCCCGCCAGAAGGGTAGGTGCACTTCAAGAAAACCTTCCCTACTTCTTCTCCCAACAGGCAGATCCATGTGATACGAATGAACAGAAATGACAGACTTCTGTCTAAACGCACTGTTTCCCCCTGCCCCCTGATAAGCAGATCGCCCGTGCAACCGAAGCACAGTTTCAAAGCACCAGTTACACCAAAACTGCGTGTGCCTAATGTTAGGATTTTTTTTTTTTTTCTTTTTTTTTTTTTTTTGTCTCTTCCTCAAAGTGTTTCCTCCCCCGGCCTCCCCCCTCCCCCTCGGGCTCTTTCGTTTCAATCGGTAAGTTGGAAGTTTCTTCGCCGGTTTAGCAGTTCTCATGGTTTATCTGTAGATTTTTTTAGCTTGTTTTGTTAACGTGCTCTTTGTTTGCTTGTTTGCCACTAACGCCAGAGAAAGTCACACGGGTGCAATGTTGTGTTTGCCTTTTTTAAGATGCCAGGAGAAACTGCCTCTACCTGCAAGAAAGGCGCAGGATGGCACTTGGGGATGGGAGTCCTCCGCCGGTACCGGGTGAGTGCGGATTTTACTCCTCTTTTACACTCAGGAATCGGGTAGCTACACTCGTGATTTGTGTCCGCTGGTATCAGGATGGGAGGGAGCGCGGTTCCCGCAGATCCCTGAGCGTGCCCTGCCTTTTTGGTCACGGTTGAGAGTAGAAATATTACGGGGACTAGGCAAAATTCCCCGCCACCACTCATTCCGGGATGAGATTTGCTCCTTGTTCCACCTCTGCTGTACGAAAGACGATTTTAGTATGGCGAGTATAGGCGGATTCCGTAATGAATTATTTCTAAAAAATCGGAGCCTGTCATTTGAGAAAAAGCTACGGGCTTTTGGCACCTTTCGGGAGTTGTGTAACGAGTGCTAATATTCCTGAATTCTCAGGAAAGCGACTAAAAGCCAAAAATTCTGGGAGAGCAAGGAGAAAGACCTTGTAAAAAACCGTACGTCTAAAACTGAGCTGGGTTTTGCTCTGGGTGCTCCAGCGGAGCAAATGCGCCCTTACAACCGCCGACCCGATCATGGGCAACGTTCATGTTCATCGGAGAGCTCCGGGCACTCCCTTTGTCCTCCCACTACCCAAATTCCTTGACTGCGTTCTGGGTATATGGAGATTTACGTGCCGCAAACCGAATTCTCGGGATAGGGGCGGAAGTTTAAACCTCTGATTTGCTCAGCTTGCTCATGCTTGCGGGTGGGGGCAGGCGTGGGGGTGCGTGGGCAGGACCCCGGGGACGGGGCCCTCTGTGGACCGACTTGTTCTTGTTTTGTTGTCCCGACGTGGCGGAGGGAAAGAGCAACGGCTCGTGTCCCAACCGGTGGATGACTTTAACCCCCTTGCTCCTGCCATTTCTAACCTCATGAAAATAATTAGTTTTTTAATATACAGCAAATTAAGTTTTCCATGATGCTGTGAGCTGAGACACCTCAGCGTAGGGGGAAGCGGTACCGAGCGGCTGTCTCCTTCGCACCGTAGGAAATGGCACGGGTGCACAGGGAAGCGTACACGCACACACGCACAGCACACGCCGGCGTTAACTTCTGACAGAACCGCCGCCGTGTTGTCTGCCCGGCTCAAACCTGCCCAGGGATGCCCCGTGGGTCCCGCGGGGCACGGTGGAGCTCCACACGCCCTGCGCTGCGGAGAGCGGCACCCACCCCCGCGTGGCTCCGGGGCAGCGGGGACCCGTCGCTGCCAGACACCCGCGGCCTCACGCCTCGCGCAAAGCCGCCGTGCCCGGACACGCGTGTCCGCGGGGCGAGGCGGGGTCCGGGCGGGCGGGCGGGCGGCGCTGCGCGTCCCGCGGGCTGGGGGCGCTCTTGCCTCGCGGGAGAGCCGCCCTGCCCGGCTCCGCGGGGAACCGGCCGCGCAGAGCCCGGCCGCCTTTTCAAAAGTCGGTGTTTACGCGGGGCCTCTGTCACGTCCCGGCACTCACCTGCCAGTTGGTAAAACTGCGATTTGCAGGCGACAGGCATTTGTATTCGGAGGGCTTGAGTCCGTGCCCCCTCCCTCCCCCCCAGAAAGGAGGAAAAATTTGAAGTGTCCTTCTTCGTACTGACTTAGGTTTGCGTCTTGGTAGCCACCAAGAGACACACGCTGCCGTAGGGAAATGCGTTTAGAGTTAGAGTCCTCTTTCTGCGACCTGGTCCAGGATGCTCCGATCCAAGAACGGTATCGCAAAACCCACCTCCTACTCCACCGGGGCAAAATAAACCAGAGAAAACTCGAAAAACAAAACCAAAGGAGATAAAACAAACCGCCAAAATAAACAAATAACCAAAGCAACTAGCAGCAACCTTCTTTCCCCCCTCCTTCTCAAGACCGTGTAACAGAATACAGTATCAGGCTAACGAATTAGACTTAAAGCGAGCGGATTTACTATTCTCAATCGGGGAAATGAATGCGGACCGTCTGCAAAGTCCGTTTCAAAGAATTATCTCTAGGGAGTCCTCCAAGTGTATTTGGGGCTATCCGTGATTTGAGAGGAAAGACTAAACGAGAGGGAGTCTGAGAAAAGCCTGCCATTGTCACCCTACCCTAAGGTGAGTAAAGCATCCCTGTAAAGTTAGCTGCAAAGAACTGCTTAACCTAAGACCGAGAGGTGAAAGCTCTCCTCGCCCGGAGCCGCCTGGCCAGGGAGCCTGAATTTCGAGCTACAAAGGCGGCACGAAGCCCTGGCTCTCTTGGGTTTATCTTTTTTTTTCCGCGGTGGGGAATTCAGAGAGGTTTAGAATTGATTTCGCAGGGGCATCTTTTACAGGGAGGTAGGAACACATGAAAGGAGCCCTTCCCCTCCGGGGCGCTCCCGGTCCGCGGCGGCGGGAGTTGGCGGCGCTCACGGCAGCTCTCCCGTGACGGTGGCGGAGGGATGGGGTCTGCAGCGGCCGGTCTGCGGGAGAGACCTCGCCGAGCTCCCCATTAAGCTTGGAGGCCCTCCAAGATAAGTCTTCGCCCTGCACTATTCATTAGTGGAAGGAAAAGAATTCGCAGCCCGCCCCACCACCCCCCCATTGCCTGGTTACCACCCAGAAATGATCTGATCGCAAGTATTTAAGATTAGATAGTCTGTTAAATTAATCATATCCAAGAAGAGACAGGTATCTGCCAAAAAATCTGGCTGAAGTCTGGCTGTAGAGTAAAAAAGAGGAATTCTTTCTCAGCCTTGGAAGACAGTTTAAAAAAAGAGAAAGGAAAAAAAAAAAAAAAAAAAAGTTGCGTTCTCATAAAAATAAGCAAAACCTCATTGTGAAGCACTGCATGTCCCAAAAGGCTGCAATACTTTGAGAATTAAATACGGGTAATATTCACTGGTTACCAGACTGTTCTTTTGAAGCAAAAATCTCGGTGATGCTATACCAGAACTTGCGTTTCCCTCCTTTTTATGCTCCGTGCACACCCGAACGCACTCGCATCCCCACACCAGTGTATTTCCAAATGGGGATGACGGCTCCGACAAGACTTTTCACTAGACCCCAAACGAAACAAAGCTGGGACAGATTATCAGAGCGGTCTGTGGAGGGATATGGTTAAGCGCCTCACATAATCGCTTGTATATTTGTCATGCCATGGCTCATAGGTAACTTTAAAAGTGATAAGTAAATCTCCTTTTATGTTTCTGAACTGCACTTCTGATGGCGAGTGCATCTGGAGGAGAGAATCACAGAATGGCAAGGGTATTTTTATTAGCGTATGGTATACACACAGTCATATGGATCTATGAGAAAACAGATGAGAATTATGCAAATAAAAATCGCATTGTTGTTTTATCAATGAACTTTTCCCACTATATCTATATCTCTATAGCTATATATATACACATGTATATATACATGTGTCTATATATGTGTGCATATATGCACGTATAATTTGCCTGATCTTTTCTAAATGTGAAAGTGTCCTCTAGCATTCATCAGAAAAGGCAGCACTGCGTGTTCCTTTTCTTGCTTGCTTGTTTATTCTGTTTGAGCAAAGTTGTTTGTTTTTCTGGGAAGCGTAAGTTGCCTTTAGTTATGTCATCACTATCATTTGCATTTAGGCGGAAGGGTAGGACTTATTAGCTCTATTTTTATTATTAAATCAGTGAAGGTAAAAGTACTAACAATTAAATACAGATCTCTGATTGCAGGTTGGAACAGCAAAATCGATTGTCTCTTCATCAATAAGACAAGTGTTGAGTAGCTTGCTATTGATTAGTATGTTTATTTATGCAGAACTTTAGGTATTTGCTTACATATTTCGGGTTCTTTGTCTGCTAATTATTATAGCAGATTGGTTTGAAAGAAAGAGCTTAGACTGGGAAACACACTTGACAGATCCATTCTTACCTAACCTGATAGTGGATTATTGCAATCCAATAAGTTTAACAAATTACTTATACGTGCTTGCCTTTCGAGCAATTAGGAAACCGTTTCAGATTAAAATCCCTTGTTGCATTCGGGGTCGGTTCATTTAAATAAAGGGGCATTCTGTTTAGATATTTTCCAAATGAAAAATGATTTTCTGGGTTCGCAGAGGCTGCACAGGCGTCGATGTGTGCTTCGCCTTCCGGACCCTTGGCTTCCTTTGTAAGTGTAAAACACCTTCCCAGCAATAGAGTGGCCCCTGGGGTTTCCTCACAGATGGAATTTAAGAATCAGAGGTAATCTGAATATAGAAATCAGCAATCGATATATTAAAAGACAAAAAGAAGAAGAAGGAGAAAAAAAAAAACAAACCCAAAAAAACCAAGGACCGGCACTATCGGAGTGCTCCAAAGCAGGCGATGTTTTAAGTTGCTTTTTGGCGTAGTGATTTAATCAGTTCAAAAGGAATGGCCCCAGCCTCTCTGCTACGCGGTCTGGTTTCCAGCCATCCTGTCCCAGGACCGCAGAAGGCTGACATTTTGATATATTTTTTAACACACTCCCCCCCCCC
>JAYKAV010002845.1:551101-586782 GCA_035582835.1 Phoebastria nigripes | reverse complement strand
CCCCCCCCCCCCCGGCGTGTGTTTTTTTCACAGATCACTGGAGGCAAACATCGAATTAATTGGATCTCAGTGACTGAGGTTGGTAACTTTGTATTGAACTAAGGTTATCTCTGTCATAGTGTCCAGGTGTTTACAAGACATTTCAGGCGTTTCTAGAAAAGATAAATCCAGAGAACACATATGATAAAATTAAAAGGGAGTTACAATATTGTATACTCCAAATCCAAGTTATCTTACTCCTGTGTAGGGAGGTAACACTCTGTGGGTCTGTAACAATCTATCCAGAGACTATAAATTCCGGAGAAAAATTTTGGAGGTTTGCTTTTTTTTTTTTTTTTTTTTTTTTTTTTTAAGAAAGGCTGCCACCGGAATAGCCAGGTCTGTTTCCTTTACAACTAGAGGGCCTTGCACTGTTTAAAAAATGCAAACCCCACTCCTTTAAGTCAACTGATTATTTTTTAAGGTTAGTTGATTATTTAATGACGCATGTTATCGATGTTTATTGTTGCTAAAGACTTCCAGACCGACTGCAGGTCTGGTTCTCTCTGTGAAAAGTAATTTTCAGATGTGTCCTCCCTTTCTTTGAAAATACCGGTATGAGCAAAGCGAGGCAAGGCAACCCCAGCTGGAGACCAATGCTTTTAAAAATTTCTCCATAGCACGGTTCCGTTTAATACTCGGATTTTCAAAAATAATATGACATTGGAAAACAAACGGCATGCCAAACTGTATTGCTAGGCTATAGACATAATGGGGACGCAATGCTGTTTCCAGTGATACGAATGGGAAATTTACTTTTGATACCGGTGGAAGTCGAATCTGGCCATTCCTGAACTGGATAGGAGTATCCAGATGGCTTTGGTCTCAAGCCGATCTCCAGCGTTTGTAGCATTTGGAGTTAAAACATAGAGCTTTTTCACCAACGCAATTTTGTGTTGTGCTTTAGGAACGATGTAGGCATTCAGAATTAATATAGTTTCGTTTCGCGTCCCTAAGCGCGGCAGAATCGCCTTTGCATTCCTCTGAAACCGGTGTTAGAAAGAAAAGAGAGAGAGAAGAAAAGAGGGGGAGAGAGGGGGAGAAGAAAAAAAAAAGATAACTCAGCCCCGCTGGATTTGGTAGCGGATCTATAACTAATGAGCCATACGATCATATAACAGTATTTAACAAGCATCTGACAAATGTTCTGGGCATTTTCAAACATGGCTTTGTTCAGACTATATGACTTGAAACACGACGTTGCCCGGACCAGTCTGAACGCTGAAGACTGTCAAAACCGAAATGTTGTTCCCACTGTTTTCCTTAACTCCCTGCGGGCGAAAAAAGGGATGTAGGCTCAGTCCCACGGAGGAAAGATAGAGGAGAATGAAAGACAAAGCACAAGGACATGTGCCTCCCCAGCACAACAGGACAGCAGGCTGCATCCTGAGAGCTAGGAAACGTTTCTCATCCCAATGAAAGACTAATGCCCTCCTCCTGCAACTGCAATTTCCTTTGCAACAAAAACGTGCATAAAATGGGCATGGTGGATAGCAAAGACCTATCAGTTTCCTGCTGTAGTTCTGCTGATAAGTAAACTTCTAAATGTTTAAAACACTCTATCTGTCACATTCACAAGCTAGGTACTGTAAATTTCTGTTGCAAATATACAAACAGAGATCCAAGAGGTTGCCTCTGTTTTTGTATCTCTCTCTCACAAGAAATGCACTATCAAAACATTAATTATATTTGAAAGGGAGCAGATTATTTGTTTGAGAAAGAATTACATTCTTGAATTTATATTCCACGCAGATCTCTCCTCCTGTCTGCTGAGAGGGTTGAACTGTAAATCTGTCTCAAATGATGTACCCCTAAAATGTAGGTAGGTGTGTCACATTAGAGCAGTAGAGAGATGGGAGATAATCTGTAGGTGCTTTTAGACACCTCTGTGGGATGGGTCGTTAGGGAATACCGAAATCAACATGAAATTGCAAATCTAACATGTGAAGAACATACACCCTTATTCTTTGACAATGGAAATACAAACACACGTAGACACGCGGAGTTGAACCTGGTTAGTTATTAAACACTGTGACTCACGGGAGTTTGGGCCTACAGTTCCTGTTGGGTTTTTTTTTGTTTCGTGGTTTTGGCGTGGGGTTTTTTTGTTGTTGTTTTTGTTTTGATTTTGTTTGGGTTTTTTTAATGCTACATGCACATCTTGCAGTTGCTGATAGTTGAAAAGCTACCAACTGTGTGAGTCGTGAGCCATTATTTAAAGATTGTACCCTATTTCCTGCTTTTTAAGAGACTAATAAAAGGGTTAAACAGATGCCCTCATATCTCTACCTTTCTTCTGAGAAATGGCGATCTACTGGGGCTTTATTAGGACCCCCTGAAATACTGTCCTTGGCGTCTCCTTTTCCACTCTCGGCTAACCAGCCGCTCAGTATTTCCTAGTCTACCTTCAGATGCTGTTAACTACCTCAGCAGCATCGTTTTCCAGCATTGCAAGTATTTTGGCAGCGACTGATGCGAACAGTCCGTTCAGAAAGGTGTCTGGGGCTATTGTGTCATGGTCAGGGAAATTCGTCACTAAATCGGTACCCTTAGCTTGGGACCCGGGGAAGCTGCATTAGCACCAGGTCCTGCAGAGGTGGGCCCTTTTCTCTATTCCTGTGTTTCCTGAGCCCTGGGAAAACCAAGCCATGGGGCCTGAAGGGCGGTCGCAGGGAGAACGGGGGGGTGGGCGGGCTTTCTTGCCTGCGGCTGTGCCTGGGATGTGCTCTCTCCCTGATTAGGTATCTGTGGAGGAAGAAGGTGACGTGACGAGAAACGCCTGACAGCCAAAGTGGGGAACTGTCCAGGAGAAGGATCCGTGATGAATGAGGTCTGCGTGGTCATGATGCAAAAGCAGAACAGGACAGTGTGCTGGCACCAAATGCCGGTTTTTGTTCGCTAGAACCAAAAAGAAAAATGGAGGGGGGTGTGGGGTGGGGAGGCAGTGGGGGTTGGGAGGGAGAGATCGGAGAAGTTAGTGGCTGTCTGGAGTGTAAACACGAGTCCATCATCTCCTCCGGAGAAGCGGAGGCTGCGTTTGTCAAACGCGCTAGAGCCCAGACGAGAGGCAGAGGCGCCACCGGACCGCTCCGAGATGCCGCCGTGAAATCTGGATCCAAGACGGCTCGAAGGACAGTACTTTACAAAGTAATCAGTCCCAAAATCTCCCAGGCAGATGTCCGAGGTTAAGCCAGGCTCTTCGATAATTGCCGTACAATCGTAGGGAACAAGATCTGCCCCGGGATAGGGGATGGGATGGGGGGGCGAAGTGGGAGAGACGGGATGACGTAAACCAAAACCCACTAAAATTGCAAACATTATTTAATTCTTTGGGTAACTTTGTGCAGATCTCAGACTTCTTCCTCATGCTTGGCGGGGAAGGCTGCGGTGGCCGAGCCTTTAACTTCTTGCATTGTTTTTGACCGTGTATTGCCATAATGCCAATAAACGCTTTAAACGCGACTTGTTAGCGGCCAGCAGATGCTCCAGCCTCTCAGGCCCGGACTAAACGAGGTCTGTCCTGGCCCGGGGCTGCGGGGTCGCTCCCTGCCTTCGGGTGCACTTCGTGCTCTGGGGAAATGTGAGTGGATGGGCGGGGAACTGTTTGCACCGGCCGCTGGGTTTTCTTTCCTTGGAGTGGCCAGTCTTGGTTTGCAAGGGGTCGCAGAGAAAAGGGGTCCCTTCGTTTCAGCGGGATCAGGATCTCAGGACTTTAAGTTCAGCAGCCGGAGACACCCCTGCCAGAATTTTGGCCGACTTAGTGGCTGCCTAAGGAAAGTTCAACACACGCGTTGAGAGCATTCAGATCTCTATGTAATATTAATAATCATAAAATCCCAGCAAAACAACGGTTCTCTCATAAAGGAAATCTGAGGAGCGCAGTGAGCTAAGTGGAAGCTCTGTTTCCAAGGCAAGGCAGGATTAGTTCACTGTACATAATAGCCAGTGTGTAGGAATTGCAAATGAACATCACCAGCAGTGCTGGAGTTACCCTTCTTAAATTAATATCGAGCTGGCTTCTCTGCACAACGTGCAAATAACAGACATCTCTTAGCTTTCGAGGGGAACGAAATTTTAGATTAATATATATCTATATATATTCCCCTAGTTTAATCCAAGAAACTCCCTTCCCGGTGTAGCCAGTCAGCAGTGCAGGAATTTGGGATAACGCCCCCACGACCTCCTTTGCGGGTTAAAAAACCAACAACAAACGACAACAACCAACAACAAAACCCCAAACCAAACCCGACACCCACACAGGCACGGGCTAAGCCTGATCCCAGGCCACAGATGATGCGCAGACTTGCCGCGGGCCGGCGGCGGGCACGGCTGCCTCGGACGGCCCCGCCGCGCAGGGCTCCGCGCCGCTCCGCACCGGCAGCGGGGACGGGCGCCCCAGCGCTCGCCCTCCCCGGGGTTTGTCCCCGATGAGCAGTGCCTCCTCTGGCTTCACGCAGCGGGGGCTGCTGCCACACTCTCCCCGTGTGCCATTGCAGACGCAGGCCCGTAAATCTCGGCTGAACCAATATTTCTACCCCGTCATCAGGCATGCAAAGGGGGAAAGTAATACATTTGATCCTCCGCTGCAAAGAGGGGAGAGAGAATACTGTGAGCTCCAGGGCTCTTTCAAACACTTCAGGAATTAATGGGGGAGGGGAAGGGGCTAGGAAGGATAGATGCATTAAAAATGGTAAAATAAAAACATGATATGAAGATATATTTACTGTCAGCTCAGAGCCAAAACATTTACGCTCCCACGCCTTTTTTTTTTTTTTTTTTTTTTTTTTGAGCAAATCGGAACTTAAGTGATGCATTTTAATTATTTTAGGAACATAAGCAAGAAGGCTCTTTTTCAGAGTCTAAATAAATAGCAGAGTGTTCTGTGCTGATGATGTCTCTGGCTCGTGATGGCCTCATCTATGCAGCCACTACTGTGAGCTCTGAAAACCTGGGAAGAATGGGGTGTTACTGGCAATTTCTGAAAGGAACTATCCATTATTTGTGGGGTTGTCTGAAACAGAACATGCAAAGAATTTTCTGACAGTCTGAGAGGTGAAAAGGGGGCCAATATTTTCCTAAAGCTTCAGCTCAGAATGATGGGTGCCTAAATCTCACTATTGTTTTAAGCCTGAGGTGAGGAGCGATTTTCCTTATTTTTCAAATAGTTATTTCAACTCCTTGAAAGTAGTGGGGAAAAGGTACGTGCTTCCCTGACACAGAATGAGCTGGATGCCTTGCAGTCTCTCAGATCAGCGTGGTGATATTTTTTCTTTTTTTTTTTCCCCCACTGCCTGATCTAATCCCTGACAACTTTCTTCCTGCATACAATGTGTCCCTAATCTTCAACAGATTGCAGAGACCTTCCTGAAGGAGAGTGATACTCAGAAGAACCACTTTTTATTTTGGAGAGAGGGGAGGAGGGAAATACTCCCTTCACCTAGAAGGAGAACCTATTTGAGTGTAGTCAGAAAAAAAGAAAAAAACAAAAGCAAGTGAGAACACAGCAGAAGGGAGTCCCTCTAAGTTCACATTTAAAGAAAATCATGAGCCAGTGCATAACAATTGTAGGGAACGCTAAACCACACACACTGGCATTTCTATAGCAGAAAGTATTAGTCATAATCTCCCTGTGTAAAAAAAATCAAATCAGTGATGGTTTTCAGTTCTCTGTTTGCAGAAAGACCTAAAGCATTTAAGGCCAGCAGGCCTTAGTCCACAGTTTTCCCTCCAAACGGGACATCCCCCCACATCTTTACTAAAGATTTTCATTACCTTTCTGATGCTCCTCTCTTCTACACCAACTGCCATTTTCAATAGGGTAAATTCTGTCACTCAAACACTGCAGCCAGTTTCTGTCAGCTTAAAATGAGCTCAGTGAAAAGTGCAGAGTACCTATAGGCAAACTCCTTTCTTTCTCTTTGCTGTGTGTTTGTACTGCATCTTCAAGACTCGCCAGTGAAAGGCCCAGAGTTGTTGCTTTGGAGGCTGTGCCATCAGCCTGAGGGGTGCAGAAACTGCAAAAAAAGTGGAGAGCTAGGAAAAGTCACATGTTTTTTGTTCCTGATTCAAGCAGAACAGCAGCATCAGCAACAACAGCAACAGCAACATTAAGACTGTATCAAGAAAAAAGAGAGAATGAAGAGGAAAGAAGTACTAACAGCAGTGAAGGCAAGCAAGTAGAAGTGTTTTACAGAGCAGGGTGGTACTACTGATTTCCAGCCTATGTAATTCCTACCCCAAAGATGGAGCAGGCCACATCTCGTAGTACCCAGACAGGTGACAGCAGAAAATAGTGCTTGTCTATGGGTGTCTGAGCGCTGTCTCTGTTTTGCAGAACATGAAGCCACCTCTGTCAAGGTCTCTAAGAGTTTTCGGACACATCCATGCCCCTACAAGCAAAGTAGAAAAGTGCTTGCTGCCTTGTTTTCATGTAGATCCTAGAGATGTCCTGGCTTTCCCTGTACATTTCCACCATGACCTCTATAGAAACTATGAAATACAGTGTCGTTGGTTTACAGGAAGAAACTTGGGCATCGGGACTTCCATAAGGAGGTTCTGTGAGTGGGTACGTACAAGAAGCATTTGTGAGAAGGAAGTGGCCTAGCTGCCTTATCCACTCGAAAGATCTTCATCACCTTCTCCTCCTGCAATACAATGGAGGTCCTGACACTTCTGTTGTCTTTCTTGCTCCTCTGGAGTCCATTGAATCTTTGCCTCCTTGCCTGACGGTCCTAGATTATCACTGGGAGAAATAGACTAACACTAAAACCCCGTAAAAATTAGGTTTGAATGTTCTTGGAATATTCCTGATTGATGAATTGATGGAATCTGGTGGAAAAGATTCTTCAAGTAAACGCGGGAAGCACCATGAATCTAACCATTTGATGCCAAGTCTGCAAAAAATCTAGAGAATAATGTAATCTGAGGAACGTCCTTTCATCGACAGGGAATAGATGGTCTAACTGCATCTTTCATCTGTACATTTTTAGAATTTATACTTTCACAAAAACATAAGCCCAATTAGCATATTAGCTTGGGATAGTCATTTAAAAAATCAGTTATTTCAGATTTTTTGGGGCACCATATTTAGCTGAAGCTGAAAAAGAAGCAACAATGAACAATGTTGACAATGCTGAACAATGTTGAGTACAGAGTGTTATCATTACACTTCAGAAGTAACATATTACTGCCAAGAAATGGAGTTTTTCAATCTTCTTTTAGGGCTGTTGATTAGGAATGACTTTGAAGCTGCCTTCTGGCATCTAGAATAGGACCCTGCATTCACTTCTATTGAAAAGTCTGCTTGATGTTTGGAGGACCTACAAATCTCATAATTAATTAATTAATTAATTAGTAATGGACTGGTAGGATCTGTATAAACTGCTGAAGTCATTAGACAAATGATCTATTCCATTTCTTTTTAAGATCTTGATCTGCTATTGAAATAGCACAAAAGCACTGCTCCCCTTGCCCGTATCTAGCTTCATGAAAATAATCCTCAGGTCTGGATGTATGTACTTGGTTTTTGCTTATTAGGGACAGGAGCTCTTTGCCAATTGCATTATTTGTTTTGTTTATTTGTTCATTGATAATGATAAGTCTTTTGGGGCAGTTTCTGCAAGACACTTGAACTCAGCACCTTGTAGGGATTTTAAATGTTCTTTGGATAGATTAGA
The DNA here is from genome assembly GCA_035582835.1 of Phoebastria nigripes. Taxonomy (NCBI): domain Eukaryota; kingdom Metazoa; phylum Chordata; class Aves; order Procellariiformes; family Diomedeidae; genus Phoebastria; species Phoebastria nigripes. The sequence continues at coordinate 579,067 of JAYKAV010002845.1, read as the reverse complement.
TGCCTAGTGGGAACTAGTTTTATTTACTGAATAAGAAGTACACTTGAATAACTTGGCCAATGATTTAGAGACTGCTTTGTATAACTGTGCATTTTTCTATAAGTAGGACCACCCTCCATGCCATGTAGGGACTCGAGTGTCACATGTGCTGTGCGCAATAGGAAGTCTGTCATAAGAAACAACAGACATTCCTGTACAGGGGCAGAGGAAGAAAAGCTGCTCCTGATGTGTGGTGGTCCTTTAAGGAGATATGTTTTCGAGGATAAGAAAGATGATCATGGTTTATGCCTTTGCACTGAAACAAGGCTAGTGCTATCAGCATGTGGGTTCCATGCAAAGGCTGATCTCAGGCTTGATGTTTCGCTTTTTTGTTCTGCTCTGCTACTGTCAAGTAAGTTCCTTTGCTCAGTCACCGAATGTGGAGAAGCAGCCGTGTTGAGGCAGATTCTCTTGGCACATGGGCCTGAATTATCTTTCAGAAGAGATATTTCAGAAGCCATGTGTCAGGCTAGAGCTTCCAATGTTAAGCTTTACTAATTATTCTCATGAAGTCATGAGTATGAAAAGACTATTGAAATACTGCAAATCCTGAACAATCTTCTGTTGCAGTGAACTATTGTAGAAAAGATAGTGTGTCGTAAGGGCAAGGAAACAAGAGGGGAATCCATCATTGCTGGTCTTGAAAATAGAGACCAGAGATCATGATGTGGTAGGTCTCCTTCAGTGAGAAGTCCCCAGGCTGGGGGGACTGTCGGGGGGGGCAGCACTTGTTATTTCAGTTTTTCATGTTTCACATGGTAAGTTCCTTACACAGATGCATGACCATATGTATGCTCAGAAAGACCCTTAATGGTGAACCTCTTTTCTGGATCCCTAAGTATCTAATATATTCGTCTGCCATTCATCTATGAGTGCTCTAACTGGACTAACACTTGGCATATTTCAAACTCCAGCTGTGGACTGAAGGTTCACGCTTAAAAGTGGAGCACCAAAGGCCTGATATCTCATTCTAACAGATATTTTAAAGTGTACAAAATATTATTGACCAAATGGACAAAAAAGCATCTCTGTCCAGGATTTATATAAAGGTAGCTGGGATGGTCTGCTTTAGGCTGCTGCATATTTTGAAGCCTAAACTAAAAGGAGTAACTTCCAATTTAATAAAAAGTGCTTTGAAAGTTGCTAAGCAACTTCTAGAAAGCTTGCTTTTTAAGACGTTCATTTGTTTGTTTAATTTCAGGAAAACGTTGCATAATATTATCTAAGTTCCATAAATCAAAAAAGAAATGCATAATGGAGATGCAATAGGACATTTCAACATTTTCTCTGTTTGGCAATTAAACCCCCTTTAATTGTCTTGTGAAGTTTCATCAAGTATTCAACAAACGTTATTTATGTATAAAATTTCAACAGATTATTGAGTACGCAAAGAACCAAAGGAAAAAAATTAAACAGGTTTGTCATATGGTATGTGTTTATCTTAACCTTTCTTCTTCAAAAATCTCATCTACTAAGTACTTTTATCAGACACTAATTATACTCCTTCTGAAAAGAATTTCTCCAACACCCTTCAGTGCCTACACCCTTTAATCATATCTCATTACATCTACCTAATCCATCTCTTTTTCACATTGCCAGGGCTCATTAATAGTTTTAAAAGCCAGTCCTGGACATTATCTTTCCTTTCTATAGAAATATAAATAATACCAATACTGTTTTATTCCTAGATTTCACAGGCATTTGTAATTAGATCAAAAATTATTTGGCAATATTGAAATTTCCTCTAAAAATAACTTTAAAATGCATAACAGAATAGCAGTAGAAAGTTATAAGTCTTTTCCCAAATGGTTGTTTTTATAAGCTGTTTTAACAGTGGATCAATAATCACTTTGAAAGGAAGCGATCCTTGACTAACATTTAGCAGATATTGTGCTTCACAGATGTTTTACAGGCGATACATGTACCACCTTGTAAACAGTGTGGGTAGTCCAAAGAATCTCTACATGATTGTGAGTGAAAAAAAAAAAGATGAGGCCAACAAATGGCCTTCCTTCATTCCTATGCTCTGTGCGTGCCTTACATCACTGCAGTATGAAAAGCTTATAGAAAATGTCTCTACTATAGTATCAACTCAAGTGAATTGATCAACATAGAATGTATAATTGATGTGTCAAATTTTCCTTTTTTTCTGTTCTCCAATTGTCTGCAAACAGGCTACAAAATTCTCTACTACTTTTACCCTTTAAAATTATTTGTAAATCACTTCAGTGGATAATCCTCAGTCTATAGACCCTTCCTGTTTGTTGTGAATTTGGCAATTTGCAATTTACATTGTATTAGATAATTAAGTAAACTATGTGAATTTATTTGTGCATTTATTTTCAGGATGGATAGGTCTACATTATGCTAGCTTACCTCAGCTGAAAATCTGAGTAACGACACAAAAGCATGCTGTATTGGTTCATTTTCAAAAGTTGTAACATGTCATGGTCGTGGCTTTGAGGCAAAACCAGTTGCCAAGTTTTGACTAGAAAGATTGTTTTTCCCCAGATCTGACTAGAGGGACCACTGAATAGTTTTTTTGTCTGCTTTTGTGATGAGGAATATGATTGTATTCCATGGATTATCTGGGAGTTTTATTTAACATATTAAAATTATTAGTACAGGAACCTGTGACCTTTGTTCTCAACCTCTGACACATCTTAATTCTAGCTTTTGACCTTCTACTATAAATCCTAAATTAAGTTAATCCTAAGATTTGGGGAAGTGTTTTTTTGACATACTTTGGCAGAGGGCATAGATGTTTCTTGGACCTTTAGTGTCCTTGACCATTGTGAAGAACCATGGACACAGTTTGCAGCAAACACCTGTTCACACTGTAGTTCCTTAGGGACAGGAAGACCAGTCACAACTGCCTGAATTTCAGGGAACTTGGGCTCACCAAGGCAAATTTATATCACCCTTGCATCTATTTAATAGCTAACTGCAATTATAGGGGCTGCTTTATGGGTCCTTTCAGTTCCATCTTCTTATCCAGCAATGGAAAATTCAAAATTGATTTTTCTACTCCTTAAATAAAAAACATTTGTAGAAGCCAGTATCAATGTGAAATTAAAATATATTTGCATGCAATATAACTGATACCTCATACACATACAGTCAATATAACTGACGTATTATTTGAAATGTAATTGAGCATAATCCTCAGAGTCATCTGTGTGTATGGTACTGGTTTGTTATGTTTGTAAGTACTGCTTCTTTTCTCTAAAGAGCTGATTTATATAGACCAACACAACGTATGTAAAAAATTGTAGATATAAAAATTACAGTCAACTGGAATTTGCCTTTGTGACTACTAATGAATTCAAGCTGAAAAAGATTTTCCTAAGTATTCCTTATTACAGGCCTACTGTATTGTTTGCAGGAAGCAAACACAAAATGTCATACCTAGAGCTAACCTAAGGGCAACATGTTATTTCCCAGTCTGTGAAAATATGTATGGTTTGAGATGTCTTTTTGTTCCACACTGGAAAGAAAACAAAACTCTTTGGAACACTTTTATGTCATAAAATTGCATATATCTGTTTTGGGGCCAAAAAAAGACAGATTTTTTGTGTGTGTGTATTTCTCTTTCCAACCCTTTCTTTGTTTCACTCTCTCATTAGGCAATGACTAAATAGACAAGCCAGGATATTTAGAACATTCCCATTGAAAACTTCATTAAAACTGACACATATTTATGAAACATTTTGGCTTCAATGGAAAGACATATTTAGATGAGAAAAAAAAGAGTCAAATAAAGTATGACTGGTTACAAATGCAGTCAAACGGATATTCATATTCAAATTTGAACTAATATTTACATGACATTTTTTCTAGAGAGTCTTCAGACCAAATCATTTGAATAGACCTGAGTAATGCCAACAGCTCTCTACCTAACAACCAAAGCTGTTGGAAGACAAATGTCTTCCATTGCAGTAAGAAATGTCTGGGCTCCATAGGAAACAGGAAACTGTGGAGGTTTCCTGTGTACTCTCATACCCATGCGGTCTCTGCCATTGGATTCACTGTATTATGGTTACTTCAGGGACTATCTTTAAATGTTCTTTATGTTTACTAAGAAGGGCAGAATTCCTTCACAGGCCCCATCAATGCTTTCCTTTCTTTAGTTATCAGCTACTGCATTTTTTTTGCATACAGCTAAGCCTAATGTTAGCACTCTGTTTCAAAAAGATGGAAAATGGTGTATTTTTCCTTCTAGTCCTGCTCTGGTTATTGTCTGGCAGGGCTCAGCATCTACCGTTGACTAGATTATATTATGGCCAGCAGGATTGTTTAATGGCCACAGGATTGCTATACACATAATTGTCTTCAGAAATCAGTGCAGAATGTTTTCAGTTAGTTTTCCATTTGCTTAGCTGCAAACATGGAACACAGAAAATTGCTAATGCAGGAATAACAAATTATTGGGAAATCCTGTCTTTCTGAAATAAGCCATTTTGGGCACTAGAAGTCTGTGTAAAATAAAGGAAAATACTGACGCGTAACAAGAAACCCTTATAATTCCAGGAGAGAATCTCTCTCTTTGCAATTAGAGACCAAAACCAATCCCTGCCTTCAAGAGAGCATGTTCTAATAATATGAATGGAATGTTAAATTAATGGAACTTCTTTATATTTTTTTTTTTTTTAATTTCAGAATGATCAGATTTCTTTTAGAAACCAAGATTTCTAAGGAATAGCATAAAACACTAGAACTCAAGCAGAAAACTGATCACTAAGTCAAAGATCCAAGCTAAAGTTATAATTTCACTCCACAGATCTAATTCTACAGTTATCCTGTATTTACGAGAGTTAAGAAGTTATTCTGCATTTTGGAGAGCTAGGAAGTCTTTCTGCATTTATAACTCCATTTACCTGCTTGCTCTTCACATGCAGGATGAATCAGCACAAGGACTTGAAGGATAGATTCTTTATATCTGTGAGTCTTGCAGACTGTCAAAAGTGATGTCCATGAACTTTAAGTATCTACATTATCTACGTGTATTTTAATAGAACGAAGTTATTGGATTTTAAAGTGCAGGTTACAACAGACATAGAACTTATGTTTCCTGGAAAGCACATTTGCTCAGACATAAACTAACATTTTGCTTCTATTTTGGAACCACATATTTTGGTTTATTGTCCCAAGGTTGCTTCAGTTTAAGTAGATGGGCAAGACAAAAGCCATAAAAGTGGCAAAAAAGGTAGCCAAAAGCCTAATGTGGGGTCTTTTTCAAACATATTTGCAAAGGATAAGCAATGCAATGAGAGTAAACGTTTGTGGAGCTGGCAAGGTACTCTCTGAAAAATGGGTCCAAAAAGGAGGCTGGCACCATGGGACAGATACAAAGTTGTAGGCAGAAGCAGCAGTGTCAGAAAACTGTGGCATAACTGATCCAGCAAGAAGTGTGGCTGGGGAGAGGCATGGTGTGGGATTGTAGTTACAGGTGGGATGTTGCTAGGAAAAGCCTCAAAGAAGAGGGCAGGTGGCTTTAATTTTATGTGGAAAGTCAGACTGAAGGAATGCAAAGAAAGGAAACTTTCCCAACAGATGGTGAAAAAGATGGAATAGGAATCCAGATGGAGTAGGTAGTAATCAGTGCAACAAAAGACAATGGAGATATTAACATATTTCTAACTGTAGTGGTGGAGAGTAAAAGGCAAGGCAAGAGGATTACTAGGATTAAGCAACTGTATTGATTTGCAGGGAGAAAGAGGAACAAGAATGAAAACCCAAAGTGGGTTTTTTGGTTGAGTGCAGGATGAGGGTAGTCCTTCCAGGTGCAACAGAGGAATGGAAAATATGCCACTTTCTCTGTGTTGAACTGCTGCTGCTTGTAAGATGCCTAGAATACTACTGAGGTACACGGATGTTGGGTTAGGCACTATAAAATGACAAGAAGATATGGTGACTTTCCTGAAACTCTTACAATTCAAACTGAGAAAGTAGGTTAGAAAAAGACTAAAATTTGCTGGTGATGTCCTAAAAGCCTGAGAAAACTCCAGTTGTGAACATATGTGTAGTTTGGAAGAATCAGCTTGGTATCACTCATTCTTATTTACCTTTCCAAAGTATGGAGCTCAGGGACAGAGGATTGGAGGCCATCCAATTATCCAAGATGCATGGTGTGTGAAAGTGGGTGCTACTTAGAGCTCACTTGAGTACAGGGGCTCCTCAGGATTAGTCACTTTGACCATCAGGAAGAAGCAGGGACACTGCAGCAAAAAAACAGATTAAACTGCTATTAAATTTCTTTAAAGGTAGAAAAAGCAGCCACAACTTGTTGAATTGCAGGAATGCCCAAAGCAAATTCATATTACCCCATGAAGATCAGTGATTTTCAGTATCATAGTTTAAACAGAAGTGCAGAGGAGGCTTTTGGGGTGATAGGCACAAAAGCCAGTGGCTGACTTTCCTTTTCTTCTCAACACCACATGTAGGCTGGAGATCACAGGTGTTAACAGAAGTGGTTTCCTTTCTCAAAAGAGAAGGAGGTAGTGCTTGATTCAGGAACAACTGCAAAATTCAGCTGAGGATACACAGAGAGAGAGGGAAGGGCTGAAACAAAGAGGAGGGCTGAAGTAACGGGCTGAAATGATAGCAGTAGAAGCAAAGAAGAGTCGTTAGTTAAATATGTAGCTTGAATCAGCAAAGCATTTTAGATTGAGTGGAAGGACTTTCTAACTGGAAAGATACATTGCAGAGAAATATTAGAAGGTTACCATGAAGAGTTTGGCTGTTAGTTTTGTTGTCTCTTTCATCTCCTGCAAACCAGTTGTTTTCATCTGTCTATTTAGTGCTGACTGTCTGCTCAGCCTTGTACAGAAACACAACAATAAAGACTGCTCTCATTTCTCTTCAACAGGCTTCACAGGATGTAGTAGCAAATGTGAATACTTGCTTTTGATTTCTTTATATCCTTTGCAGAATGATGAATCTTGATGAGATATGTCATGGAAGACTCTAAGGAAATCTCCTATTATCAGGAAAATGAAAAATTCATCTTTGTTAACCCATATACATTTTCCCCCAAAGTAAATTAACAATTCAAAATCTTGCACTAAACTTCATTAACTTTCTTCATGAATAATTCCACTGACATCTAAGCAATTCCTGTGTGAAAGGATGAGAAGACTTGTCCTTTTATATTGCACTTGCTTGTAGAAAGGTAAATAAATTAGAGGGAACTAGTCTACTGTCCACAATTGACAAAGGAACATTGCTATACAAAATAGTTACATAATACTTTTGACACTTACTGATGTTTTTAAGTTACTTAAACAATGTTCATGTTCAACTTAATTGTGACTGGAAATATTCTTAATGAGCATCCTACAAACTGTTAGATATGCTGGATAATAATACAATGAACTAGTATAATATACTCAACTTAAATCCCCAAGGAGTCTTATTAGCTACAGCAGGAATAAAATATGAAGTTTTTTTATAAGAAGAGAAACACTCTAGTCTCAGACAGTGACATTTTTGCACTTCAGTATAAGCATCATTTTAAGTCAGTTGTTAAGAAAAAACCCACATCTTTAATGATGACAACTTGCCTGTGGACATTACTTAGCCTTTGGCGTAATTTCTAGCTAGCACTGGAGTAACCATCCCAAACACCAATACAACTTTACCTATAGTTATTTGTCAAAACTGTACCTGTTAATTTTTGTTCTTTGGTCATACACCAGCTAAATCTGCAAGTGTTTTCTTTAGCACTTGAAGTCATGTCATGGTGCAACTTTAAAACTAATTAACATTCATTGGCAAGTCATTTAAGATTGTATGTAGGTTGACTTAAAGAAATTTCTTCCAAAACAGTTGTTACATTTTTTCCATGTTGCTGCATTGTGGATTTTGTGCTTAGCATCTGACATGTTTTCTCAACTACTGCTTTTTAACGAAAACATGAAAGTACTCGGGGGAATGTGATAAAAGCAAAAATTCTATGATCTCTGCAAGGTAAATGACAGCATGGAAATTGTCACATCTGGATCAAAAATATTTCATCTGTTTACCTAAATAAACATATCTAAACATGGGTAATTAGGATCATAACTCAATGTATGTTTCCTTTAACAGCTTCTTCTTTTTCATTGATAATTTCATTTGGTCATAAGCATTTAAATTACGCATGTCTTGCTTTTCTTTATTTCAAACAAGCAAAAGAAGATTTAAAAAAAAAAAATTTGTGTCTCACCCCTTTTCCTGTTAACACCTTGTAACTTGTTTCTCTTCATAGGAAATCATGGTCATTTAAAATTATTCATGATATATATGTAGGAAATGACAGAAACTGCTTTCAAGACAACAGAATAAAACCCAGCAACAATATTGATATTATTGATACTTTTAAAAGAATATTTGTTATCCAATTTAGGGGAAATTTTGTTCCTTTATTCATGCTGGTGAAATCTCTTACATTAAATGGACTTCTTATGTGAGCAAGCCGTGTGAGCTTAAGCATTGGTTCTTTGTCTTGCTGGAAAAATAAGCTTATAAAATATAGAGAAGATTTACTATCATGCATTTGTAGAAACATAGTATTTTAATTCAAAAATACCAGTAAATATGCTAAAATTGTGGTTCAGTTAAAACACTCTTCATCATAGAAATAAATTGCTCTAGGACTTTTGTTTAACTAATTTAAATTTGTTAACCAGCTTGTGATTTGAAGCAAAAGTTATCATGGGAAGGTCTACTTTGTAAATTGGATTTGTTCACTTTTTTTACAATGAAAATATTTTTTAATAATTGTAAAGACAGAGACTTACATATTTTGTTTCAATTCTAGTCACATGTCTTGCTTTGAAATTAAGATAATCATACCTCTTTGTTGAGCTGAAAATGTTTTCTTTAAATTTGGTCACAGGTCCTACTATTCAATTAATATAATCATACCTTCTTCTTCTGCTGAAAATAAAGCAGTTGTTTAATTAAACATGCCAGTTGTTTATAATATAATGTTTCAGAAATACTTCTTTGAAAGAAAGGCTAAAGATTTATATCAAACATTTCAATCTGACAAGTAAATTACATTTCCTCTACCATAAAGAAATGTAAGGCAGGAAAATGGTTGCAATATAAGAGTAACTAAGGTTGCTGCACTGAGGAAAAGCACACTTGTTCTCATTACTCGGAGCTATGATATGCATCAGTCTACAAAGGTGACCTTTTACACTCTGGAGATTAAAGCTGAATATTTTACCTGCTTAAAATAGGGAAATAGACAGTATTTTGAAATTGTAACTCTATTTTAATAGCTAATCGGTTCAGAGATGAGGAAAAAAGCGTGAGATTTTCAATTTAAAAAGAGAACAGAATGTAGTATCTGTACTAACATCTTTAATAAAAGCAAGAATGATGCTTTCTCTAAGGGTCTAAAAGGGTATTCTTATCCTCACTTCCTTCCCCAACCTCAAATTATGATACTGTGTATCTGAGACCTAAAGGAGGCAGGCTGCAGGAATGGTCTCTCCTGTATTGAAGCTGGCATGTTTTACAGCTTATTCCCTCCTGTAGGCAGGTTTTCTCATAGGAAGTTCTGGTGCTGGAAATGAAGTATTTCATGGTTTCCTACAAAATCTTCGTGCTGCTTCTGGTAGCTGTGGTCCAGGTTATCTGGCTGGTGGTCTTCAAGATTTTACTGAAGGAGTCCAGTGGTTCTTTAAACTGACCATATGTTAATTTAACCTGCTTGAAATTAAAACATATTTTTGAAGGGGAAAGGGCTTTAACTGATCTGTGTTATCAGGATGTGTAGTCAGAGCTTCTTGATGCCTCCCTGTCTCAAATCACAAAACATCTCAGATAATAAAACAGATCATTTGAAGAGAAAGGAGGGAACAGTATCAACCTGTCATATGAATCTTTTTCAAACCCTGAAAGACTACTGCAGTGTGCTTTGATAAGCCAGCCCAGGCAAAATGCATGGACTTGTCGTTGGTAACTGAAGAAACAGAAAACTTAACTGCTTTCATCATGTAATTAACATAATAAAATAAAAAAAAGGTTAGCTGCAATGTTGTTTTATGCCTACACTTCAGCGTGGCTTTGCACGGGCATGGGGGCTTTTATTTTTCCCTCGTGAACCACAAGAATGAAGATGGGTATGATTTTTGCAAGGGTGAAATAGGTTGTCTGTCAGTTGTGTTTAGGCGACAGTCTGTCTGCAGGCCGTAAGATGATCTGCATAGTGCCAGAGGAAAGCAGGCAGAATTCCTGGCTTGCAAGCATAGATATTGATCTACCTTAGCCACCTAAACAATGCCTCACCTGTTTGCCTTGTCCATACCTTATTTTACGCAGTCTAATGCTTGTTTTGTTTGACTTTTCTTTTATTTCTGTGGATCTGAGCTTTGATACACTTTGGGGAGTACATAAACACAGTGTTGTACCTGAACATCACCATCCTGCAGAGTACTCTAGTGGCTCTGGACCACCCCTCCCTGTATGAGAACAGCGCTGTTATTGAAAATTATGAGTGAGCAACTAAGCAGGCAGGCCACATACACAAGCGTTTGATCTATCAGACTAGTGTCCAATGACATTGAATGTGAGATGCTACTAATTACTGCACTCTACTGTACTCCCAGTTAATATTTCTTAAATTGGAGCTAGTAAAAGGCTCTATTTTTATAAATTCTTCTTTTTTTTTTTTCCAGTTGATGGTTACAAGATAAGTCACCACAGCATTTAGAATCCTATCCACTTATTTTGAAAAACAACTATGTTTTTGTGTACTGTCTCAAGCAGGAATGAAATAGAAAATGGCATTCATTTTCCCAGTAAACTATAACATAAATATTTTACCACAATTTATTATTAGTTTGCCATTTCCTGCTGACAGCAATTCCAACTTTGCCAGCAGGCACTGTGTCTCACAATTGTATTGTGTTTGGAACAAATTAAGACAAACACAATTTCTTATAAAATAAATGAACAAAATTTGCAACAAAAAAACTCTACTGAAGCTAAATGAGCATTTCTTTTAAGTGTTGACACTTGGTATTATTTAATTTGCATACAGCACGTTTCACTTTTACTGGAAAACAATTAAGTTAACGAAGAACTAAGTCATCTGTACTTTCAGGGATAATTGAACATTGCTTGATTTAGAACTGTTTTACGTTAATGCTGTGAAGGAGCAGCCTACATCATGGTAAGTTTGTCAGCGGTTTCGAACGCAAGCATACTTTTGGCCCAGTGACATATGAAGTGGATGGATGAAAATGGAATCCAAAATAGATTGTAATGACACTTAAGTGAAAATACTGACACTGAGCCTTTTTCCTCCTATGAGACATACTCCTTACTTCATAAGATTATTTGATGGTTTAAGGGCTAATAAAGAGGGAAAGTCTTTATTTCTTATTAATTTTCTCTTATCTGGGTATTTTCTCTCAGGCACTAAAGTATCTTCCTGGATGAAGTGAGACACATAAAGAAAGTGCTTTATGCTGGGGTTGCATTCCAGTCTTTGTTACAGGTGCGTGAAACTGCAGTGAATCCATGACTTTGGGCTTACACCCCGAAGGCTTTGAAGACACGCTCTACCTATAATACTGACCTTGAGAGTGTGAGGTGTTTGGCTTTGGTGTTTTTTTTTTTTTGCATTTAGACTTATAGAGTAGAAATAGATAATCCTTTTCGATTCCTGGTGTAGAAAATTAGAAATAAAACTCACTCTAAATCTTAGAACTACTGTATTGCTTTAGAGGTGACAGTCTGTCCAATTCATTTGTTCCTCACTTGAGTTTGACTTAGAAGTGAAAACTTTGAGCTGTCCATTCCCTTTCTGATTTTTTTCCCCCTCTTTGCTGAGTTCACTCTTACCGAAGGTGCCCAACTGATAGCATAGGTAACAAAAGTCTGCAGCTTTCTATGGAGTACATGCACTATGTCTAAAAAAACTTTCCTGTAAAATTCTGCAGATATGCTCCAACCTTTAAATCAAAGAGCCCACCCTTATGGATGAAAGGCTGGTTTAACCTCTCCCTGCTGATTCATTCTTTGGCCGCTCAGCTGGTAATATCAATTGTGATAGTAATTCTTCTTCTTTAAATAAATTGGAAGGGTGACAAATTATAGCTGCCTCTGAGAAATTTTGCAGTCAGAAAAAAATGCAATTTTAAAATACATTCCTTTAAAAAAATTAAATAAGCAATACAATTAGCTAAGCACTTACATTTTATTAGCAATAGCAAGTAAAATTAATAAGTAAATTCAATGAAAAATGATTATGTGTCACAGTATATAGTTTTTACATTGACATTTCACATAATCTGACTTTGCTGAGAGGAGAAATCACTCGTCTGTTAAAATTACTTTTTAAAAGCTGTCAAAATTGGAAAACCTGCTGTCAAAAATATGATGAGAAAAGTTTAAAAATGGTAAAGTATGTTGACTTAGACAAAAAATATTACCTTTAGAGTGGAAAACTTGAATATTGTATCATTATCTTCCACACAGATGAAAAACGTTATCTTTTTCCAAGCGGGCCATTTTTTTTTTTTTTTTACCTTTTAGATTTATGTTTTGCATTTACATTTCAATATGAATGGGACTTCATCCAATTTATACGGCAGCAGAAGCTGAAAGTAGCAGGTATTTGGACATTTATATTTTAATTGTATGTTTGAGTTTTAGTGCTTTTAAAAATGACAAGGTTAACAGCCCTCTAAGAGTGAAGTCCACTGTTCATTTACACTTTGGTCCTGCAAACTGCTGTGTGCAAGGACCCTTGGAGTGGAGTTTGGCTGATGGATGGCTGGTGGGCTGCTAGCAGGAAGAGGTCCGTGCACAGTAACATCCCCAGCCTGCCTCCAAGGAGTGGGTGTGGCATCATCAGCGATCACAAACCCTGCTTCTCCACCACGTCTCTGCCCTGTTTAAGAAGGACAGTTTCAAGGAAGGTGACAATTCATTCTCCACGCACATTCAGTCTTTGGCCTCTTTGTTGAGACTGCTAGCAAGCATGCCAATTAGTGCCATTCAAAAAAGCCCAGATATGCTGTGGTAATAATGAAGTACAGATTTAGAGAGATACAATCCAAAATCATAATTAAATGGAAATGAGACAAAACAGAATCTGAAATAAGATTTGACTAAGGACTACAGAAGTACATCTCTCAAAGTACATCTCATTTTTGCCAGTTACTTTTTCAGCCATTGGTGCCTTTACTACTATGCAGCCTTTAATACTGCACTGCCTTTAATACTATACAGCCTTTAATCCTGCACTGCCTTTTATAGTATGTTTTCCCCAAATCACAGCCCCTGCATGCATATAGGTAGACTGGCTATGAGTGAAGCAGTGAGAGTCACTATGAGGGAGGAGTGCACATGGCAGTGGAAGTTGTGGAGTTGATTGTGATGCCTTGACTCCAGTTCTAAAGGATCCAAATCAGAAGTCATTGGACTGGACATGGGGGATGGAAGGTAAGCAAAAAATTATTTTGTTTTTGCCTTACTAGTACTTAATGTATTCTGGCATTATATTTGTGATGTTCTTTCACTTTCTCAGCAGTGTGAGTTGAAGGGAATGAAGGACTTTTGCTCTCAAAACATCGTTCCTTGAAGTGCAGCCTGATTTGATCTTGCTGTTCAGCCTGGATTTAAAACGTCTGGAAATATATTCATTTTTTCCAGTTTGAAGAATGGCTACTGAAAAGTGCTGATGGCAACCTGACCAAACGTATAGGGAAGCCATTCATGTAAATGATATTTCCACTCAGTTCATGAACCAGAGCGCCTGGTTTTCTTTTGTGTTCCCTCCAGATCTGAGTAGCTCTTTACCTTTCCACATCCAAGTGCCCCCAAAACATTCTTCCTCCCAGGTTTTCTGTGCAAACAATCCTTTGCAGCTTTCCTCAAAGAGTCTTTCTGGCTCTCTACTCTGCTTCTGCTACTTAGACACATTGATTCATGTCCTTCTTTTAAAATTAATTCCCACTGTGATGGCTCAAAAAATCTTTTCCTACCTAATCCAGTAAGCAGTATTGTCTAAAGGCTTGAGCATGCTTTGCTATGGCTCACACTGACCACAGAAGTGCTTAACAATCTTTAAACTAGATTAAGCAAATGAAGAATTTTTTTTAGCAGAACGAATGGGAATTTCGAGTCAGATGTGGGAGGCTGCATCCCTTGCATTTTATAATCAGCCTGACTCACTTCAGGCTGTGTGGGGGCTGCTCTTTTAGTTCATGAATACCACTACATCAACACAAGATTCTTTGAGGTCCATCTATCTGTCTGTCTATCTGAACTCCCACATCGTTGCTTGAGTATCTGAGTGCCTCTGGTGCATGTTGTCCAAGCCTCTTGGCACTTATTTACTGCTTCAGATTGCTCTGTAGAGGCAGGACAAATCATTTCATGGTAGCCTAACTCATCTAACAAGGAAACACATTTTTAGTCTGTGTTATCTGAACCTGTCTTTAAAATAACTCTAGTTAACACAATTATTGTTGCCATTGAATTTAATGGTGATTAAAACAGAGGTAGCTGGCCTCCACTAGTTACCTGTCAGATGCTATCTGACTTATGTCAAGTGTTATTTTGGTATTTGCAGAGAAATAAATTTATCATAATGACAATCCATGTTGGTTCAAAAGAGATTATACCCTCATAGGAATCTAAGGCCTGAAATTCTGGCAATGGGAACACTGCTAACAGAGAAACTCCCTGGAAACTGTGAAGACAACAATATACACAAGGATCCTGGACTAGTATTTAGAGAAAAAGTGAAATACCATAAATGAAGTTCCCCTGGCAACAGCACCAGTTTGCACACGCAGAACACCTTGTAACATTTTCTGGTTATTTTTGTAGTATTCTATAGCATGGAAGAAACTAAGCCTGACTTACTGTGGTGCAATACAGAACCATACGTCATTGCTCCAGAGAAGACAAGGGGATACATTTTTTGATAAAAATTGTCTGAGTCTATTCTGAAGAGAAATCACTAGGGAAGAATCCATCTGGACCTGGGGCATTCTGAGTTGCTAATAAAACTAATTACAAAGTCTGCTCATCCATGACAAGACAAAACATTAGAACCTGAAGCTGAGACAGGATAATAAGGAAGTGAATCAAATTCAAGAGAGAAGTGAGAAAGTACTGCTTGCTAACTGAGGATAACTGGGGTTCTTGGCTGGGAGGAGGTTGACCAGTATTCAAAAAGCGTGCAAATAGAATTCATGTATTAAAAGCCTAGTGGCACCTTCCCTTATATAGGAGCCGATCAGGTATCAGAACAATCTCAAGTACTCTTTTGTAAATTATCAATCTTGCTGGTGACCCTTTGGAAAGGTTGGGCCATGCTGAATATAATCCTTGTGAGCCAGGGGAAAAGGTATATACAGGTACATGAAGAAGATGGAGAATATGACTGGGAGGCTCTCATGCATCCATAGATTGGAATAATTTGTTGAGGAGGTAAACAGATGAAAATAGGGGATAAAAGGAACATTTCACTCAGGCTGCTGAAACTTACAAGCTTTCTGGAGCACCTGTCCTTTTTAGCTGGCCTTTATGTGGTAAAGATCCAGGTTTTATTAAAAATTTACCATAAAACCATTTTAGTAGAAATATTTCATGATTAATGTATATAATCTCCTTTATTAATTTAAACAGCTGATTGCAGCCATCTTGTATTCCTTACAAGTAAGATTTTAATTAAGATTACATTAGTTGGGGAGCTATTAGAGGAAAAAAATACCATTAGTGTCCCTTAATCTAATAATTTGGAGAAAAAAGAATGAAGAGTGTCTTCTAAAATCTCTAAATGCTATTATTATTATTATTATTATTATTATTATTATTATTATTATCATTACCCCCACTTTCCAGGACCTTCTATTTGAGCAAATTTCATTTGGATGAGTGCTATATGTAGTTTCATCAGCAGACTGCAGGTTCCGTTTTTTGATCATCCTGATCATCTCAGTCACTATGTACAGGAAGAAAGAGGAATCCATACTTATAAAACCAGTCTGTACTGTCAGTAGACCATCACATTAGCCAGAATGCACTTTTAAAGAGCAGAGAAGCTAATTAAGCAAGATCTGTAGTACCTCCATGGAAACTCAGGCTCATTTATGAACTGCTGCTGTTTTTATCCTTGTTATATGTTTTAGGTTAAACAGTGTTTTTAATGGCAGGTTTGTTCATCACTGAGAAAATTGCACAGGCTCATCAGCATTAATGCACCAAGGAAGGAAATACAGACAGAAATGTAGTATGGCTGCATTGCCAAAATACGAAAGAAGCATTCATAAAGACAGAAATAAAACACATTTGTGTGGCTAAAAAAGACATCTCTAACATTTTCATATTGCTTAGAGAGAGGTTGGTCTGTGGCCTGGTCATTCTGTGTCATACCAGGGCATTTACAGTCTAAGAAATCCTTGTCAGCCCTGGATTATGTGGCACCAAGATCGTTGCTGAAGGGCATTCAGCAAACCGGTTTCCTTTCTAACCCAAATGGTCCTAAACAGTACTTGCAATGTACACATAACTTTCTTTGCTGTGTCCAACTTAAAAAGCTTAAGCAGAAATAATTTTGCAATAAAATTAGCATAATTATTGATTTGCTATGCATCAGCTGCTCCAGGTTAAGTGTTTGAGCCTTTATGCTTACTGTGAAGCTAATTCAAAGTAGCTCACCATCATTATCATGTGTGCTATGGGATTTCTCAGACACATGTTTACCACAGACCAGAGTACATCTGATAACTGATTACTCTGTAATAATTTCTTTGTGTTTCAAAGTCCTTTGGATTCCAGAATATTATGCACATACTTGAAATGTTCAAGAGCTACATAGTGGGTGCATAAATCATGAGATTGTCCTTAAAAATGTGACACAGCTGAAAAGAGAGAGAAAGAGAACTGGAGACACAACTAGAGAGAAAGGGCAGAGACAGACATAGGAATAAGGGTAGAGATATTTATGGTTCTTTTGGCTCACATTGCTTCAGATCATATTTTCAAGACCTTTTGCCCAACTATTTTTATAGTACATGGAAGAGAACTTTAAAAAAATCTATAAGATTTAAGATTCACAGCTTTCATAACTTTCATTCTTGTTTTTAATAAACCACCAAATTATCATGACAGTTTGCAACAAAATCACAACATTCAGCAATGCTGTGGTATATGTTTTAGGCAACTGGCCTTCAGATTACTCCTGAGACTAAAACTGACTTCATATTTACTGTGTTTTTAAAATGAAGGCTGTTTTGCACAGATTCTTAGAGAATGGAATCTTCCTTTAAGCAGCATTGCAACAAACTTACCTTTGATGGAAAGAATTATTTTCATGTCACCAAAGAAATTCTATAAGACATTCCTAAAGGACAGTTCTCTATATTCAGATATTGAAAAAACGGAATGGTTAAGAAAAGAGAATGGGGCTTGTAGTGGGAATGGTTAGAACGCGTGTAAAAATTGTTTTTCTTGTAAGAGACATTAAAAAAGGAGGTTGCATTGATCTGAAAGATTTTAAGATAGAAGAGTTTGATTAGTAACCCACTGAAGAAAATTGATATCAGTAGTTTAAAATCAAGCTATAAATGAACTGCAACTACTAAAGAATGCATTGCCTATTCATTTCTTAAAAATAGCATCCCCACCTCCTAATCCCTGTTGCATTCCAGTCATTAAAGAGACCCTGTCTGCTGGGTAAGCATATGACTGGAGTTCAGTGAATTCAATACATTCGTAGGTTCATATATTTTCTGGATGTTTTCCTTTTGCTCTGTCTTTAATTGTAATCAGTAATGAGAGCAGGCTGTGGAGCTGAAACCAGTGAAGAAGGGATTTTGGAGTTTGCTGCTTTATGGAATCAAGAGAAAAATGGTAAACTATCAAAAATAGAGTTATACTTTTTGCCAGTTTCTCCTGACCAGGTTCTGATGATAAGTCCTGTAAACCTCCACATACTAACTTGAAATGTTGAGTTTAAAATCTCCAAATTTTCTAAACCCATAGATTCCCTAAATCTTCCAGGAATGAGTTTGTACTTACATTTAGATAAAATTCTCACAGTATAATTTCGCTCAGCTTTATAGTGACAGTAGCAGTGACATACCAAAGTTATAATCAGTTCATAGCACGATGTATAACCCACTCTTTCAACTTTGCTATCATGAACTTTTGTGTGGGAGGATCAAATGTTGGCTATTAATGGTTTCTGGAAGAGGCAAATGAAAAGAAGAAATAGGACAATCCTCTCTGGTATCTCTCTTAAGAGGAAATCAGCAAAAGGAGAGCCTTTTGGTCAAAATGAATATTCTGGCATTTTAAAAAGTCATGTGCAATAAGGCATTTCTGAAATGTCCTCATAGCAAAAGGATTTTAACAAATGAAACAAGAAATTATAATTCCCTATCAAAAATCTGAAGAGGGAGGGAATATTTTTGCTGTGTGCAAGCTGAATCAAGTTAATGAGGCATCTAACACTGCGAAAAGAGCGTTCTCTATAAATAAATCCCGTCTGATTGGGATATATTAGTCTTCTGATAACATTCTATAGCCTACAGATGCTTTGAATAGAATATGTATGTGTGCAAATACTCAGATCTATTGGAGTTACTGTTCTCCAAGTCCTTGTCCATCACACATATTACAGTCATTTTCATATTTAAGCACTGAATAAAATCTCAGTCTCACTCCACTGCCCAGTTTGAATAGGTAGGCTCAGCAGCTAGGCTCTGTGAAAGCTCTGGAGATTGTATTTCACACACAAAGATGTGGCTAAAGAGCAGCTGTGTAGCCTGTCAGTGGAGGACTCTTCATCTGCTTGCCAGAAGTAACACTTGCACTCCCAAGAGCTTTAAAGGATCAAGGAGTAGGGCTTGTGTCACGGAGTACTTTCCCCCATCACTATCCTGGCTGTATGCTTCTATGTGTCACTGAGACTCTGGTGACTGTGAAGGCAGCATGGGCAAACAGTCAGGAGAAAAATTATATGATATGAAGTTACAGGGTCTGGTAGCTTTCTCAGAAGTAAAAGTGTGTTTAACTGCAAAATCTCTTAATTAGAGTGTCATTTTATTTTTTTGGAGAGCAAAAGGATTTGGAAAGTTCTTTTGAAAAATTATTTTTAAAATGTTTTTTTGGTTTTGTCCTCCAGAGAATTGAAAGGTCTTTCTTTGTGAAGTATCATACACTTATCTTTCCTTGAAATTGTGTTGTAGTTACCTAGTTACCTATGCATTATGTTTTCACATTTTCCTAAAGGATTTGCTTCTTTGGAAATCTTGTTTATCCTCTCCCCAGTTGTGAGAACAAAGTGATGCAGATCTTTGGAGAGGGCGTTCGTGTTGCTTTGTTGTGGTCACCCAGTCCTTTCTAATGAAAGAAAAAAAGAATTGGCTTCAGCAAGAAGATAACCTAGAGTTTTAGGAGCATTTACATTGTGTAGCAGTTCAGAAGCTTTAGGAGTATTTACTCTGTGTAACAACTCAGAATAAAAGAAATAAATACCCAACGTTTCAATGCCAGGAAAGACTCTAAATCAATAGAGCATAATTAGTAATGCAGTCCTAAGAACAAATTTATAGATTTTCTGGTTTTGTATACATTTTCTTCAAATATGATACTGTGGCTGTGGATAGTGCCATTTTTTTGGTCTCCAAGGCTGGACAGCAGAGGGTTTCATTTTCTTTTCAACTATGTAAGAGTACTCGGTTGTCAAATTAACTTTTGAATAAAAATGCAAAAGTTCTCATGAGCTTTTAATTAGATATTAAGACACTGCTAATTTGAGATCACAAGAATTTAGGGCAAAGTCTTTTTTGGAATTAAGTGCTGCCATACCTTTTGAGGGTCTAGACTGTTGGATTCAGAGTGATAAGACTAAGAGTGAATAGTGATATATCTAAAACGGTACCAACATGTCTAGTTAGCAAAACACACTTGTCCTGTAGTTCAGGATAATTTGGGGTTATTTTGTAAGAATGTTGCATAAAATTAATGCTTTGAGATACAGTTTGTCTTTGCTAGTTTCATTTGCACTCAATTTTTATAGTACACAAACTCAAATCAATATGCTGTTTAATAAATCAAATCTTAAAACTCTGTGATCACTGCCATTATGCTTTTTGAAGAAGAAGACCTCCCTGAAAAGCTGATATCAATCATTCTTGTCTAAGGTCTGAAGCAAATGTAACCTGCAAAGACTGGTAGCTGGGCTATCTGCCATCATTGCTGGCAGCATAAAGGCTCTGGATACAGTCTTCTAATAGGAGGAATATGGAGACAAATCTGTCTGGTTTTAATGTGTGTTAAATTTCTGAGATTAATTCATGTCATTGTGTATGAAAACAGTGATCTAGACTTCAGGGTCTATGGATGTCTTTCCACTACCGTGCCCTCTGGACAGTCTGTTGCTCTATGAACTCTTGTTTTCCACTTCATGTAAGACCATTCCCTTTTTTGAAGAATGGCCTGGGAGAGAGATATTGGCCCATTACGAAGAGGGGCAGCAGTCTAGGACAGAAATGTTGGCTTTGTTATATGAATGTACAGTGCTAGTGCAATAGAGCCCCAATGAAAGCAGGGGTCAAATTATATGAGGACAGGGTTAAAGTAGTTTTTTATGGCACAAATGGACACTTCATGGTCACGCGGAATAGGGAGTGCTGAATACTTAATACTCAATATTTAGCTACACAGCTTATAATTTCCAGAATCTTCCAGGATTTTTTTATATTACCTTTTTGTAGATGAAGAGATTGTACAAATTGTTAATGGTTGGATAACAAATATTTAAAGGGAATACCAGTTTAGTATTTGTTATGAGGCAAATGTGAACCTTCATTTTAAGTGATCACTGGAAGAAAGAAATCAGAGCATGTGAACAAGAATAATTATTTTAACTCAACATATATCATTCCACATGAAAATGATGACATTATGGAACTGTTCAAAACATCTTATAATAGAAGAAATATAAATGTGCTTCTTTTCTTTTTGTGCTAACAGGTACTGTTGTCCAAAAAGAAAAAAAAAAAGCCTGTCAGGGAAAGTATACAAAACTGCTTTTCCTTTGAATGCATATTTAAAATGAAGGCATGATGACAGCTTTCATTTGAGCACTGGACATTTTTTTTTTCAGAGTTTGCTGCTGTTCATGCAAAATAAGTTGCTGTGATTGCAACATATGTATTATATGGCACATATGCTACCTCTTAGATAAAAGTGTAACTCTTGTGGTTCCTAGCATTTTTCTAAGGACATACAGTGTTTAACAGTAACAGATCTTTTTATAATATTTTTGCCATGTTTTTGGCAACTAAATATTTTTTCTTTAACCTTTCTCATTCATAAGTTAAATTTGTTGTTAGAGAAAAATGGAGTGTGGAGGTAGAAAGCAACAGTGTGAATAAGAGAGCAAGAGTGTTTTGACTGGCAGTTTTCTCTTTGGCTACCATTTTGGGTTTCTTTGTTGTAATGCAGGAGGGCAATAAATTGCCAGCTGCAAACAAGGGTCTGTTTAGCTATGTATTGTACAGACAATCATATACAATCAATTATGGGTTAAAATGCTGGTGTGGCACTTAAGGAATTAGGAATAAGAACTACTGTTAAGAATAATGTGGGTTTATTGTCTAATTTCTGATGCATGCAGTAAAATGTGTATCTTTTATATCTCTTTCTTTTATGTTCAGTCCTCAAATCCTTCTCTGTATAAGGGTGTGGGCTTTGAATTATGGTATATTGAAACATATTTTCACACACACAATAATGAATCACAGCAAAAAGACAAATAACCAAAACTCCACCCAGAGTACCAATGATTAAGTGTTTTTTCATGTGAATATTCCCATGAAACCAGTGGAAATAATCCTATGAATGCCTTTTACTACATGTGAGCAAGGAAAAAAGTGATCCCCACTTTAGGCTTGAACACGAAGCAAGCTTTCTTTAAAGGACAACATTATTTGTTCCCTACATAAACCCTAAGTAAATGGAAGTGGACCTTCAGTCTTCTCCCTCCTACTCCCAGAAATGGTCCCATTATACTGGTAGTTCATAAATATGCAGTGAAGCCCATCTGTTCTAGCTTGTGATTTAAAACTGTATCTTGTAATTCCTTGTAATGTCTCTGGGTCTGATCACAAAGGTATTAGAGGCAATGATAAAGCTACCATTATCCTCAGATGTGTTGGCTCAGGGTTCCTGAGAAGCTTTGACACGAGTATTAGTCTCTGTCGGAAGGGATCTAGTGTCCCTTTCTGCTGTCCGTCGTTCAGGAGAGCACACCGTTCACAGAGCACTTTCTAGAAACAGGGCTACCTGTGCTCCTGGAGGAAGGGGCCCTTGTGAATCTCTTGAGTGCTTGCATAGGGATGCTTTCCCCAGATCAGGCCAGAGCACGCAATTACACTGTCAGGCTCTGTCTTCAGATGGAGATGACTTTTTAGGCAATCTGTAGATCTGAGTTTACTGTCAGAATTATGAAAAGCCTTGGAAGGAATTCCATAAATGTTCAAAAATAGCTATTCATAAGCAACAACAGAATAGAAGTAACAGTTTGAGAGATTTTTAAACTCCATTACTTGTACATATTTATACAATATAGCGCCTGTCACGGATAATGTACAGCAGATTTATCATGCTTTATCATTTTAAAGAAGAGTCGGTTCTCTGAGTGACGTATGAAATAAATTGCAAATAAACAAGATGCTGCTTAATAAAACAATTAGTTCTCTGAAGGCTCTGGCAGTGCTTTCTGAATTCTTATCAGCCCTGGTTTACAGCTGTAACTTCAGGATATAATAGGAGATTGAATCTTATACAGGCAACGAAACAGATGATCAAATTCACAAGGGATCGTATCAGGCTTTTTCCAGTACCAAAGAAACATATTAATCCTTGTCACTGTTTTTTGAAATGCTGTGACAGAAATAAACCTGTACTGTAACTTGGCCCTTTTAATGAGCTTCTGGAGTGTGGGCTTTCCACTCAGCACCTGAAAAACACAACAAAACACCTTTTACATTAAAGATGTGAGGTTTGCTGCTGGCTAAATTTGTCCACAGAAGTCTATAAACCGGTGCTCAGCCAGCTGGGAAGCAAGAAAGCAAATTCAGATTCTGCCATGAACTTCACAGACCAATTATCTACTTGGAATCATGGGAGTTTAACAAACAAATACCAGCCCCTGCTGAGCCTTTTCAGTCCAGCAGCTTATGGGTGATTCAGTTGCATCAGAGGCTTTTAGACTGATCAATTCTTAATCACAAAGCGCAAAAATTATTCTCAGTCTCATGTCAGTTTCTTTGGACACCTTTGTTAACAATCTGCTTCAAATCATTTTTTTAAAGAACTGCAGACACTGTTTTTATTGACTCCCCACTTGTAAAATGTTTATAGCTTGTTAATTTATATTTACCCCTTTACTTTTGCCTGCAAATCAACATCACTTAGCACAGTTTGGTTACACTTTGTCCAAAGGAAATTACAGAAGCCTGCTATGGGGCTAAAATGAAGGAAAGCTGAGGAAAATCAATACACTGATGATTAAACAGATCGTAGCAAATTCACGGCTGTAAGCTACAGCATGGAGACATCAGTGTGATGCCTATCTAGCAGTTAATGTGCTTTCAGCCAGTTGAAGAAAATTTTACAAAAAGGCAAAATGTAACAGAAAAAATATAAGCTACTACACAGCAATGTTTTTTTTACTCGATAGGAATGGTTCTGTTATTCAAGTTTTATTTTGCTATTTGACTTCACAGAAACTGTAGAAAACGTTTAGATTTAAGAAAAAGAAAATCTGTTTTATGAGGAAATTTGCAGTGGGAGTTTTAAAGAACTATTTGACTTGCAGTATCATTCACATCTATTGTAAAAGCTCTGTATTTACTGTTATTTTAAACCACTCTTTTCTGTCAGTGAATTTCAAGTGTGATAATTTCTATTTTAATCTTCCTTTTGCTTTAATTAGAAGACAAAAGGTATAAGCATGTTTCTAAATAAGTATCCTAACAAGAAGGATAATATTTAGTGTAAATCGTATATTGTCTAACAAAGCGATAATCTGTCACTACTCATTTTAAGTAATATAGAAAATTTAGAATAAAAATAGGCAAATGGAGTTTTTTGCACATTAAATTATTGTGTACATTTAATAGCACTGAATAAGTATTCATGAAATAGATGTGGAAGGAGGAAAACAGTCTTGGGAATAATAGGCAAAGGCCAGTACCAGAATACAGCAAGGATCCTGGGTGGGTCCACGGACTTCACATTTGTAGACACTTCTCATTTATGGACAGGAAAGGTTTCCTCTCTACCACCCATCGCAGTGCCTCCAAAGCATAATGTGACCCTGTGCAATCCGTGGTTACTCTACTAACCAGTAGCCATGTAAAAATAGAATATGTAAAATGAACTTGCAGCGTTAGGGCCAATTTGTTGCTATTGATAGAAATAGGGATGCCAAAGAAGGATTAATTACAACCAGAGGGAACTTAACAACTCTGACTTGAGCTTTTGCAAATCAGCATATGCCCATTTCAGTGGATTTCAAAGGCTCATATGAGGAGATGGCCCACAGAGCCTGACTCATTCCCTCCTCAGAAAGACTATCCAGGGAGCAAAGGAGATTATTTCTCTTTCTCACACAGCTTGAGCATCTGCAGAAAATGTTCACTCTGGTGAAGGAACATTGCTGAGCTACTCCTCGATTTTCCTGACTGGCAGCCTGGAGCCTTTCAGTCATATTCCCCTCGATGTGCCGGTGCGCTGCCATCCTGCAACATCACGGGCAGAGACTCCCAAAGTTGTGTGGGGCATCGGTGTTAGCATGCTACCAACTGCACGCACCTTTTTCTCGCACAGTCCACCTCCTTCTCACACTTCTCACAGGGTCCACAGTGAGAGTCACCATCAAAGCCAAGTAAAGCTGTGCTGCATTCAGGCTTTCTCTCACTGTCCTCTCCTCCATTTATCCAGAATTATACGTTTGTGTACTCACTCACCCAAAAATCAGTAGCAGAAAATACTTGGGCCTTACTTCTGAACTCTAATGTGAAAATACCGCTCCTCACAGATGCATACTGCCCTTCATCTGAGGATTTCCAAAAGAGCCATGTTTTTATACTTGCAACATAATCCTGCAATTCTTTATTTTAATTAGGAGAAACATGATAAAAACAGGGGAAAGCAAAGTGCCAAAAAGTTTACCTGTGCGCTAAGCTACATTCTGCTGCTGATTTATTTATATGATGGACTACATCCTTTATTTATCTGATAATTTTATTGTTTAAACAGTCTTAAAAAAAGCTCCTGTTTTTCTAAGAGGTTCTGCACCAAAAATGGATATTTTTGTTTTGGTTTGCAGCAGGTAAATGCATAATTGCTTTAATAAACAGCATTTAATTAGTCAAAAAACTAATAAGCTACAACTAGTATTTCTGAATGATAGCATCTTGTAGTCTGTGGTGTCAGCTGGGGAGCTGTAGATCCAGCACTCTGTTAAGATGCTTAAAAATTCCCAGTAAAACATATACAGAAATATTCTCACTTTTAAAAAAACAAAAATTATAAATACACACAGATACAGATTTCAAAGAAAAAATAGTGTTCTCTGAAATCAGCCTGTGTCAAAATTCAGTCAAATTTCATATTTACGACTACAGTTAAGTTGCAAACTTAGTACAAGGATGAAGAAAATTCAAAGAAAATACAAGTATGATAGACATTAAATACACAGTGTAATAAAAATTACGATAAAATGTATTATTAACCACAGATTTTTTGTTTCCGCAATTCACACGGCAATTTAGAGTAAAAATTTCAACTAAAATGTTTTAAAAAGTTTTAGTGATGTTTTCTGTCACTGGGATCATAAAGGCGCATTAGAAGATTATGTTGGAAAAGATTTATTTCTTGTAAGCAGTTTAATAGACTGTTAATTTTACCGAAAGATGTAATTTCTGTGTTTTCTCTATGAATAGGATAAAATAACTGATAGTGAGAGCTATAGTAAAACATGTCTACATGATATCGATAGATTAAAAAGTGAAACAATACTATTGGAAAATGTGGGAAAAGATCCATGCCAGAATCCTCTTGGGTTTGCCAGTTTAATTGTGCTCCTGGGCATGTAGTTTTCAAGATTTTCTTCAGTTGTGGCATTGAAGGAAAAGTAAAATGAAGTGACAGAACAGATTAGAAGGCGATAATGGAAGGGAAAGTGAATAAACCAAGTGTAAACTTTTGATAGGAAACACTTGTGTAAAGCCCGCTAGTTATGTCCTTTTCTAAAATTTTTTTGTAACTCCAACACTTTGATGAAGATGACTAATGAACTTTTTTGTCATGTAGTGATCCATATTCAAGAGTAAATATGAATGTGCTACCAAAATATGTTTTTTAAAGGAGCAGGTTCTTCAACGTTACCAATAATGTTAACTTTTTCTATTAAAATTGCACAATAGGTTTATTCTGAAAAAAATATTTTGCTGCTATTCAGTTACTAACACTAATTTCTATTTGACTATAATATGTTAATTATGAATGGAATTCTCTTTAATTGGTAGCACATATAATTTATTTAATTATAGAAAGCATACAATTAAAAAGAAAGTATAGCCATAATAAATGTTAAGATTTTTCTGATGACAAAAAATCCAAATGCAAAGTCATGTTACCAATATTACGATGTTTGTTGAAACTAGCTATCAGCAACAAAACTATTTGAAAACCTCCGAACAATGTTTTTTTTTTTTTTTTAACTTTGTAGAGCTGATTAGCTGGCTAAAGATCTGATCATTAAAAGTTTGGATTGTTTCTCTGTTAAATCAGATATGCCTCCTACAATTTTTACAATACTTCCTTTATAAATTAATTGTTCTGTGGTTATTTGTTAAAGAATCTCCCCCACGTGAAAAGCAAAATCTCAGTAGATGCGGATTTTACACTGCACTAGATCAATCCCAATACCAGTAAATGGATATTATTAAACAGCATGGGGTAGTGCAAACTGGGAAAGAAAACTTGTAGTGTGCTGCCTTTGAGCAGACCTGGCTTGCATGCTGTGACAGGGCAATTGTCGACATGCTTTTTCATGCCAATCTGCAGCTTTTTCAACTCTAGATGCTATGGCAACCAGGGTTTAACAGACTAAGCAGCTAACAAGCTTCCCTGATGGAATTGTCTGGTTGTATGATTGCCTTGTCTTAGTGAAAATATAAAATAGACTGAAGACGCTTGTGGACATTTGTCAAACTGATTATAATTTGGACACTCATCTCATAATTATCCGTTATATATTGCATAGTATTGACCAGCAGTGTTTTCCATGCTGTCTGTAGAGAACACGAGTGCCTTTCTGTACAGACTGTTTCCTGTGGAAAGAATGGGTTTTGGTTAGGCTGAGTTGGTCAACATGGCAGGTGAGATTATGTGGATATAGAAAATAAATGCTACTAGCAGAGGGGTTTTTTCCTTCTTTTTCTCTGGGTTTTTGGTAGTTTATATTTAAAATGAAATAAAGAAAACAAAAGTCAATTATAAAGTAACATAAGATTCTTTACAAACATATAAAACCACAAAGAACTACATTTTCAGGACAGATTTTTTAAAGTCTTTATGTTTCTTGATGTTCATTATCAGGCAGTTGAGTTCTTTTTGTTGGCCCCAATGAATGGTTTGTGTTTCTTGCTTGCTTGTTTGTTGTTTTTTAATTTGTTCTCAGAAGAAAAGGGCATTCACCATAAAACATGGGCCTAAGACTACATGTTTCCCAGCACTTTTTACAAGCTGAAATCTGTGGGATTCATTACTTTGCAAAGACTGCTTGGCCACTTGTAGAACATTGCTTTATTGTTTTGAATGTTTCAGTTATAACAAAAGCTAAGCAGAATGGTTTTTTTTTGTTTGTTTGGTTTGTTTTTTCCCGCC